>JAVKPL010009063.1:0-36123 GCA_032173675.1 Gastrolobium villosum | reverse complement strand
AAAACCAAATATTTCACACTTTCATATTTTTGGTTGCAAATGTTTTGTTTTGAACAATGGAAAGGATAACCTTGGCAAATTTGATTCAAAATCCGACGAAGGTATATTTCTAGGATATTCACTCACAAGTAAAGAATTTAGAATCTATAACAAAAGAACTATGGTACTTGAAGAATCAATTCATGTGATATTTGATGAGTCTAACCCTTCGTTGTCAAGAAAAGAAACTTGTGATGATGATTTTGTAGAAATCTTGGGCAACATGAATTTAAATGACAAAAGGCAAGAGGATGAACACAAAGAGAAGGAGCAAAATCAAAATGAAGGAACCTCTCAAGTTAACAAGAATGAATGTGATCTTCCAAAGGATTGGAGATCGACAAAAGATCACCTCATTTATGCGGTAATATGTGACATGTCAAAAGGGGTAACTACTAGAAACTCCATTAGAAATATCTGTAATCATTTAGCATTTGTTTCACAAATCGAACCTAGAACCATTGATGAAGCAATTATTGATGAACATTGCTTCTTGGCAATGCAAGAAGAATTAAATCAATTTGAAAGAAACCAAATTTGGGAACTTGTACCAAGACCCAATGATCACTCAATAATTGGCACTAAATGGGTCTTTAGGAACAAGCTAGATGAAAATGGAATAATTACTAGAAATAAAGCTATACTTGTTGCTAAAGGATATAATCAAGAAGAAAGAATTGATTTCGATGAAACATATGCTCCCGTTGCAAGATTAGAAGCCATAAGATTATTGCTTGCATTTGCATGTATGATGGACTTCAAAATATTTCAAATAGATGTTAAAAATGCTTTTTTGAATGGGTATATTCAAGAAGAAGTTTATGTTGATCAACCACCTGGTTTTGAAAATCATATCAAACTTAGAAAGGCTTTATATGGCTTAAAGCAAGCTCTAAGAGCTTGGTATGAAAGGTTAAGCAAGTTCCTTTTAGAACAAGGCTTTGAAAGAGGAAAGGTTGATACAACACTTTTTATGAAAAAGAAAAATAATCATATTTTACTGGCTCAAATATATGTTGATGATATTATATTTGGTGCATCTAATATTAAACTTTGTGAAGAATTTGCTAACACCATGAAAAGTGAAATTGAGATGTCAATGATGGGTGAGCTCAACTTCTTCCTTGGTCTTCAAATCAAATAAGAGAAAGATGGAATCTTCATCAATCAAAGCAAATATTATAAAGAGTTGCTCAAGAAGTTTGGTATGAAAAGTTCAAAAGCAATTGACACTCCTATGAGTACATCGTGTACATTAGACAAGGATGAAGGAGGTAAGCCCTTTGAAATCACTCGATATCGAGGTATGATTGGCTCACTTTTTTACTTAACCGCAAGTAGACCGGATATTATGTTTAGTGTGTGCATGTGTGCTAGATTTCAAGCCAATCCTAAAGAATCACACTTAAGTGCCGTAAAAAAAATATTGAGATATCTTATAGGCACTACCCAAGTGGGACTATGGTACCCAAAGGGAGCTCCATGTGAGCTTATAGGTTATTCCGATTCCGACTTTGCCGGTTGCAAATTGGATAGGAAAAGCACTAGTGGCACTTGCCACTTTCTTGGTTGTTCACTAGTTTCTTGGCATAGCAAGAAACAAAATAGTGTAGCACTGTCCACGGCCAAAGCAGAATATGTGGCAGCCGATAGTTGTTGTGCACAAATTATTTGAATGAAACAACAACTTAAGGACTTTGGGCTTGATCTTGATCATATCCCTATTAGGTGTGACAACACTAGTGCCATCAACATAACCAAAAATCCCATTATGCACTCAAGAACTAAACATATTGATATTCGTCATCACTTTATAAGAGATCATGTAAAAAATGGTGATTGTGTTTTAGAACATGTTGAATCCTCCAAGCAATTGGCGGACATTTTTACAAAACCACTTTCAAATGATGTTTTCACCAACTTAAGACGGGAAATCGGTTTAATTGATCCATCTTGCTTGTAAATGTGCATGTTTCACCTCTTATTATCTTAATCACTAATTTGAGCGTCGGAGCTTTCCCCAGAGTTTAATTGCAGGTACTTTGCGTACTTGATATCTTGGGAAGACTATTGGAGTAAATAACTTGTGTAAAGGTAAGGCTTCAATGATTGAAGTTCCAATCACACTCTTAGAGGTAAGCATATTAAGGTAACTTATCATTAGATATTGACTTAATAGTGATATGTATTAATCATCACTCATTTGGACATTCATACCATGAAAAATTTGCAAAATTCAGTTCTAATCATGTCCATCTTACTGCATTCTGAACTGCAGTATCTGAATACTTTATCAAAAGTATTCGAATACTTTCATTCTCCAGAAAGTATTCGAATACCAGTCAAAAAGTATTCGAATACTTTTCTCTAAAAGAAAGTATTCGAATACCATTCGAAAAATATTCGAATACTCCTGCGTTTAATGCTCTGCTTTGAGCTTTTATTAGACTACCCAGCCCCATACCCCCTCACTTTTCTCCTTCGAACCCTAAAAGCCCCCATTTCTGCTATGCTTCCAAGCGAATCCAACAGCTGAGTATCTCGTTTCCGCCTTTACCTTTGATTTCATCTCCTCTCGAATCATCACAGGTATGCTTCTATGAACCCTAATTTTCTTTGTTTCTCTGTGAGTATGCTTTGATATGTACCCTTGCACCTTGTATGCATATATTGTTGATTTTCCTGTTCCCTTGGCGTTCCTTTACTCGCGGTCATATGCTGTCTAAGCTTAGTAATTATCATGTTGCAATTACTTGTTGTATTTCTGGACGTTTGTGCACTATTTCTGGGTTTCTGATGAACCAGTATTCGAATACTGATGAATAAGTATTCGAATACTTCTCCTTCGAGAAATGTATTCGAATACTACTCGAAAAGTATTCGAATACCTCTTTTTCAAAGAGAGTATTCGAATGCTAGTCATGTTGTAATCGAATACCAAAGCAAAAGTATCTGAATACTAATAAAAGTATTCGAATACTTCACTCTGCTGAATGCTTTTCTGCCATTTCTTTTTGCCTCAGTTGTGTATTCTTAATCCCTATACCATTTCTTAATGCCTACCAACCATTCAAAAACAGAAAATCAACTTTTTGGACCGAACCTTTACATTCATCTTTAACTTTCTGATTAATATTGCTTGCTAATTCTCCATTTTTTTCCAGGTCTCCTCATGGCTGGCACTCGCTCAAAGTCTATTCCAGATCTTCCAACTGTTGAGGCTGCTGATTTTACTCGTTATTTCCCTAATGACCCAGTTCAGCAGAAGAAATTTGCCACCAACTATCTCCGCCGACCCATCGTTGAGCCCAAATACCTCGACTCTGATTTCTTTGTGGCGGAAGAATTTGACATCACTACCATCCTAGAGGGAGTCCATCTACTGGAATTTGTTCAGCTCCGTCGCCCGTTTGTAGCACCCATGGTTCGAGCATTCTATCAAAACCTAACCTACAACGCACGTGTGCTGCAATCCAAAGTCAAGAATGTCCATATAAGATCTATCCACAGGATTGGACCACCCTTATTGGTTATATTCGGACTGGCGATCTAGAGTTTGATGGCTCTGATTATCGTAGCTATGAAGAATATGAAAGAGAAGCATTCATTCAATCTGTTGTTAGAGAAGGCACATATAAACTTGGCATGACCAAACTCTCTCCCATATGTCTGCAAGTGCCTCACCGGATCCTCCACTATCTGATCACTCATGTCATCTCACCTAGGGGAGGCAATCATGTTGTGGTGCTAAACACCGATTTATTCTTTATGTGGGCCATCCTTAACAAGATGACAATCTATTGGCCAGACACCATATGCCGCATCATGCTGGATACTCATCATCATAAGAATTCTCCTCTTCCCTTCCCTATGCTGATTCAGGCCATCATGGAGCACAGCCAGGTTCTCATGATTGGAGAGGCAAAGACCCCATTGAAAAATAATCATAAAATTGCCAGCACACAGCTGAAAAAGTATGGCCTTCGCAAGATAGCAGGCGAGTGGGTTTATTCCTCCAGTGCTCCTTCTGCTACTCCCATGGATGAGGATGATCCCATTCATGATGATTCCATTCCTGCAGATGATCCTGTTGATATTCCTGCCACTGGGGATGCTCCTGCTACTGAGGGTGCCTCTATCCCTCCGGTTCCTCGGCGCCGACGTCGACGTCCTGTCACTCTCGACGACGTGATGGACTATCTGGAGGATATGGATGACATCATAGGCAACCGTCTTTCCCGCATCGAGCGTCGTCTCGGCCTGTTTAATGAGGATGATGGCACTACAGGCCTCTCTCCTCCTGGTTCCCCTGCGCTATGACGCCTGCAGTCATTTATTATGCATCACTATCTTTTTGATGACACTGCCCTCTGATGCTAACTTTTATTTACTTTTTGGAGTTTATTTACTTTATCTGGATGGATGTTCATCTTTTTCATAACTCTAACATTATATGCTGATATGTATCTCCTACTTGTTTTGTATTCCATTATTTTGTTGTTTTTGATATTGCCAAAGGGGGAGAAGATATTGCAAATTGAGAAAGATATATAAACTAAGGTAAAAAGGGGGAGCACAATCACCAAAGGTAAAAACAAGGTAAACATAGTGTTAGTATATGGATGTCCTAGAGACAATATTTTGATTAAATAAAGGACACTAGATGTAGAACTTTGTTTGTCGCAAATAAATAAAAGCACTATTTATCCAGTTTCATATTATGTCTCGATATTATTGTCAATATTATATGAATGAACTGGATAAACCCCTTGGAATAGAACAGGTATCACTTGAGTATCTGTGATGCGATCACGATCATGAGGATTCAAGGATATCGCATGTCTATTCCTAATTATATGTTCCTAGTCTAGAGACACTGAGATTGGGGATCAGTAATCTCGGGTAAGGCTAGTACGACTTATCTACTTGTATATGGATACAAGGTAAAGACCTCATGAGCTACAGATATGGAGATGTCTTAGCTAAAGTCGTGGTAGCTCGCACTGAACAGACCCAAAAAGAGACTATGAGGAAATCTCACAGATAGTGTCATTAGAGTAATCTCTTTATATTTGGGTATGTCTTTCCTTAGACCAGAAGTTATTACCTAGACTGTGTTCTAGAAGGCATGTTTTGATTGTATACCTTGTCTGCCTGAAACATGAAGACTTATAGGTATACTGTTGGGCGTGTCCTGAAAAAGCACAGGGCTAGGGTAATAAGCTGAAGGAATTCGTCAAATCTCTGTGAGAGATTAGGTTATCTGTAAACCGGAGAAATCGGGATGACATTTACAGGGACTCGGGAATCTATGCATAGTAAAAGAGATCATGAGATGATCTGCCTTTAGAGTCAGTAAATTGAAGATTTCCTATTTCGAATAAAGCTTACCCTAAACCGCATGGATTGATATATTTCCTTACCCTAGTGTAACATCCCGTCTAATTACAAACCTATTAAAATTGCAATTAGGAATGGGGTAGAATACGTATATGCGGATTATATATATATATGTTTGCTCTAGAATGGAGCCAAAATTAAATTAGGGAATTATTGGTATTACCATGGAAGATAAGTACCTATTTTATGCATGTGAAATTTTAGTTATGAGTATAGAAATATTGATAGGAAGCTTAATGTTATTTAGAATTATATGTGTACTCACTAAAAGTATGTGATTAATTTTATTTTAGCAAATAATTAGGCTTGGGTTAATTCCTAAATAATTATTGGACTTGTATGTTTTGAACCCATTTTCTATTTAGGACTTGGGCCCAAGAACCCATGACCTTAAACAACCCAAGTTCCCTTATCTTAACCCCTCCCCTCTTGCGTTTTTTTTTTGGGCTGTACACAATTCTTAATTTTGTGTTTAATGTCCAAACAAATCTCAGCTTGTATTTGCACATCCTACCGCCACCTTGTACCAACCGTGGGACCCATGAGTGTGTTTCCTTCTATATGTATCCACCCTAGGCACTTTCTTCACATGACTCCTTATCCCTTCATGCGCATGGTGCATTGGGTAGAGGGAACTCTCATTGCTTGTACCCTTGTACAAAGTCAGAAGCGCTGCCTCCTTGTAGCCTGTGAGAAGAAAAAGTTGCTGCATGTTTGACCAAAGCTACTCTCATCTATCACCATCAAACCCCTCCAGCCTTATGCGCATGAGTAGACCTTGGCTTAAGTTCTTTTGCTATTGCAGCTCACCTATCACACTTGCACATAAATTATGTCACATGCTTGTCCCTTGTTCAGCGCTGAAATGGGCAGTGAGCAGACTGGTGGCTTGTGTCATTAGGAGACTTTAGGCAGCCTTGTCCTCATGCAGCCTATGGAGGGAGAGAGGTCAGATTTGCATGATAGCTGTTTAGGCAGAAATCACTTAGCCTTTCTCTTCTTTGTGCGCCTGAGCAAGTGAAATTTCTGATCACTTGTGAAGAGTAGCCTTGTGCTTTCAGCTTTCTAAACATGCAACCATTGAGAAAGATGTGCCCAGTTTGCATGTGATCCCATTGGAGCAGAAACCCTCCCAACTCCTTCCCTTTGCGTGCTCCAAAGAGAGGAGACTCAAGCTCATCTTCTGACTTGTGTTAGTCTTTATAACAGCCTTTCAAGTTCCCATTCTCTTCCATTCCCTTGCGCTGAATGAATAGACAATATAGGCTAAAATAATTTGCCAAACAGAAACCAACTCCCTCTCTCATTCCCTAACCGTAAGTGGTTATTAAGAAGACTAGAGAGAAGTTGTATTCCTCCTTCTTCCCCTGAACTATGGACATCATTGAGAGAAATCAACAACTCCAAACACACTCCTATCCTCTCTTGTGCGTCTAACAGCCAGGAAAGCAACCTGCACCTTTCTTTGTCTCGACCAAGAGTTTGAGGAGAAGACATAACACAGCCATCCTTGTACTCTCCTTCACAACCGTAGACATCTAGAGGAGAGGCAAAGAATTGTGTGCTCCCTCTTCCTACCTATTCTTCAAAGCCGTGAGTCCCTTAAGAGAAGCACCATCTTCCAACTCCTCTTCTCACTTTCTGCTTCTGCTCAACCGAAGTCAACACCTGGAGAGTGTGAGCTAAGTTCAACACATCTTTCTCTTCTCCTTCCAGCCGAAGCAGCCATCATCTAAGAGCTGTGTATCGGTGCCTTGAGGTAGCTAAACTCGTCTAGTAAGGAGGTAGGACGTTCATCTCCATTTTGTCTCCTTTCTGTTCGTTTGGCCTGATCATGTATGTCTTTATTTTCCTTGCTTGTTCTTGAATCAGCCGAACTTGAGCCTCCTCCTCTTACATTTAATAGGATTCGGACTTTTGGAGTTAAGGGAACTTGGGGGGACTGCCCTTTTTGCTCGGTTGAAATACCACAGGGTGCAGCCTAGGAGGTAAACTCAAACTCTTGTCTCCTCCTTTTCCTGTTTGGTGCGTGACTGCCTTGTGGAAGAAGTCTAGTTCTGTTGCTTTTCTTTCCACTTGTGTCGGCCTGCCTAGCTGTGTTGGGAGACCAGTTTTGTCATTTAATTTGCTTGTTGCTCAGCCATATAATTATGTGGTACTGTACCTGCTTTAGTATTAATTAATTGTGGGGAACTTGAAAGTAACGCACAATTAATTGAATTCTAGAGTGGGACAGCTTGTATTTTAGTGCACCAAGGATGAAAACATGAATAAAAGTCATGAACCTAGAGCTTGCTAGCCAACCAGATTTATGGATAGACCTTAGGTGAGAATATTGGACTATCTTTGTGGGGTGGCATCGCACCCTGTGTATATTAATTGAATTCAAACAGCCTTGGACCCCTTCTTTAAAAATTGACAAAAGTTATTTGACTTTGTATTTGTTGAAAGATTGAAAACAGCATGTGTAGGCCTCAATTAGCGCACCATTGAGGTCTAGAAGAGGTGGGATCTAAATAAGGTAATCCTAGCAATTTGTACCCTTAAAGCCGAACCTATACATGTATGAGACTTTGGGAAATTAATTGTTGTCTGTGGGTGGTATGCATCATGGGTATCCTTTAAAAATTGTTAACTTGGTTATTTAGATTGATAAATGTGTGGCACCCAATTTAATGGGCAGGACCGAATTGGTTTATAGGTATGCAGCCTTGAAGATTTTTGTTTGTTAGCAATTGTTGGAATAAAAAGTTATGCAGGGAGCTATTGATCTTGAATGCTTGCTAAATCAAATAAAATACAAGAATGGAAATCATGGAAATGACTTGGAAATTATAGGATTAATATGGAACAAATTCTGACTTGTCACATATATATTTAGGTGCACATAGCTCTTATAGAGTGAGCTGAACTTTGGTGCTGTTGCTTATTGCATGGACACGAGGTAAGTGTCAGGCGATATTACCTAATGTGACTATTGACTAATGGTATGAAGTTGTGACATGATGCTCCATACTCCGTAAAATTATTATGTTCCTTATGATGAAAGTATACTGCCAAGAATGTGCCTAGAACGGCAATATGATTATGAGGTAAAGTTGTTATGTGGCAGCATAACGTATATGAAAAGTATATAAGCATGCATCTTACATCATACCGCATTTATTTTTACGCTTTGTGTGTGAAAGCATAGCATGGCATGCATGTACCAAAATCATATAGCCTTGCACTTTAGAATAGTTATGTACAGGACCATGTGTTTGAGCAAGCATCATATAGGCATCCCTCCGGTACCAGGGTATGGGACAGTTGGCATCAGTCCGCATAGGCCCACAGTTGGAATCCACCAAGAAAGGGTGCCAATTTATGGGATGTCCACTGTGAAGTGCGCGCACGACGGTGCTAAAAGCGCAAAGGAAAGGCGTTATATACGCAATATATATATATATGATGAAAAAGAAAAAGGAAAAGGAACAAGGATATGTTGAAGTGACTGTTTATGATTTTGTGCCTAGTTAATACTGTTATGTTATTGGTTTTGTTGCCACACTACTGAGATTATTCTCACCCCTTTGGGGCTGCTATTTTCCTAAAAATGGCAGGAAAAAGGAAAGCACAATTGAAGGCGTGAGTATGTGGATGCTTGCTGTTGATTAATCCTGATTGGACTCTTGTTGTTGCTGTTTAATTATTGGATGACTGTAATGCTTATTATTTTTGGGGCACTTGGATGACTGTGGACATTATTATCTTCCATTTTGTTTTAGTCTTTCATGAACGGCGTCTGTTTTGGAAAAATCCGAAAAACGTTTTGCGAAAAGAATTTTGAACGTTTAAATAAGTGCTGAATGTTTACCAGTTTTACAATCACTTTACGTGTCATGTTTCAAGGGGCAAACGAACTCCGATTTACTATTATTTTATATGCACGCGAAGCCCCGGGAATGTACTTTCAAACTGTGCAGGTTTCATTTTTATACGAAATCTGTACGAATTTTAGTAAGCTTCGCCGTACAGCCTGTTTTCCAGAAAACGGACAGGATTCACAAGCGTTTTACGTGTCCTGTTCCGTGGGGCTATTCACCTCCGAATCGTGCATAATTTATATGTATACGATGCCCCGGATGTCTAGTTTTTCAGAAGCTTGGAATATTTTTTATCGCATCTAAATTCGATTTTATACAGATTTTATAAGACATCAAGGTTTTCTGAAAAGTATAGAAAATTCAGCAAAAAGGGTTTTATAATTGAAATTTCCTATGATTGATAAACGATTTCATTTTTTTCAAATTGTTTTTATGAGAATCAAATTTGGACCTTTTTCAAGTTTCCAAGCAATATGATATTTGATAAAGTTTTAAAATTAATGAGTTCCATACCGCTGCAACTCTAATACGATTTAGCAAACAACCCTCTTGGATGCATACAAGAGTGGGTGTTACACCTAGGTTAATGGGAAGATAACCGAGACGAAGGGAAATACATACGGTAACCAAATATGTGCAATAGGATGATCAAGTCATTAATCTGACTAGCTCTGGGGCAACAAAGCATTGCTAGTGCTCTGTGTTGTCATTAATTGGGTTGTGGGCTTGTTGGGCCTAAGCCCAGTTATGTCAGAGGCTAAGTTGGACCTATGGGTTACACACTAACACCTTGTAGTCATGATGAACTAGCTTTAAAGGTATTGGGCCTAATAATGGTTGTTAGCCCAAGAAGCTGTTTGGAAAACCACCTAAAGGGTATAGGGCGCATGGAGCATTGTAATAGGCTTGGATATTCCAAGACATTACTAATTAATTTAATTAGTTAAATTAATTATCAAACATTTGAATTTTGAAATTTGAATTTGAAATTTGAATTTTGAAATTTGAATTTTGAAATTCGAATTTTGAATTTGAAATTTGAAATATGAATTTTGAAATTCGAATTTTGAATTGGAATTTTGAATTTGAATGTTTGAACATTGGAATTCAAGTGTTTGAATTCGAATTTGAATTGACTATGAAAAGTTGTTTTATAACAAAAGGATAAGATGAGATCTTGTTGGAACAAATCTCTTGTATCAAGAGGAGATCTTTGGAGATCACCAGGGGCTGATTTGGAGCGCAATATTTCTCCTTGTTTTTGTGCGCCACTTTCAAATGAGTTTGAATGAAAAATCTGATTACCATATATCACTCTCTCATCCCTCTTGTGCGCATTACTTGGGTGGTTCTTCTCCTTAGGGTTTTTGTTTCAAAAACCTAGCCTACTCTCCATCCCTCTTATGCGTCATTCTATATGGTAGTCCACTACACATCTCCAAACACAATACCTAGCTTCCACCTTCACCAATTGAGCACATAGCAAGCCTCATTGTGGTGATCATCTGGTGGCTTGCAAGAAGGTGTTCTTGAATCATTGACGAACGGTGGTGTGGATCAACATTAGAGGGTTTGAAACCTTCAGACCTAACAATTGATCTCCCTAACTGATCAGGCCAAAATAAGGTAACATCATGTTGTCCTAAAGCATGGATCTTTATGTGCATGTATGTTTCTGCGTGAAAAAATTTAATTTCTCTACCGTACATGCATCGGCCTTCAAGGCCATTTTACATTCACATAGATCTAGAACTCCGCCTTTTACAAATATCCACATATTAAGGGGGAGTCCTAGCATCATCTTATCTAAATACATATTACGCTAACTCCTATTCTCAATTTAAGTTTCTCATCATCAAAAAGGGGGAGATTGTGAAACCAATGCGCTTAAAATAAAGAGTTCATTCATGCAAGAGTTTTGATGATAACAAACAAGCATAGAAGCGACGTTAGAGATAACACAACTCGCAACAATCAAAAGTCAAAGGAAGCAATTCAAACAAGTCACAAGAGCAAATCATTCAACACACAAGATCATTATTGAAACATGCTCCTGAGAGCTTAGAATCCAAATGTAAAGGTAAATTGATTAATGATGCATAAATGAGCTCAAAGGATATTTAAACATATGCATGCATTATCCATGTTATCAATCACTTGAAAGCCTTGATTATTATGAAAAAGATCCTTGACATGTTCAATAACCTCAAAACATTTTATACAAGTCAAGGAAATACATTAAAATTGATTAGAGACTAAAAAGAATGCTTTACAACTCATAAAATTGCACAATCAAAGAAAGTATTCGAATACTACACGGCTGTATTCGAATACTTATGCTGAGAGCAAAGTATTCAAATACTTTGAGAAGAGTATTCGAATACCAGTTGAAGTATTCGAATATCTTGCGAAAAGTATTCGAATACTTACTAGACAGTAAGCAGTGCAACGACTATAAACGGCTAGTTTTGCGAAAATGAGTGTTCAGAGGGTCATGGGGGCCCTCTATAAATAGTGATCACTATGCACATTGATGGGACACCTTTCCTAATCATTATTCTTGCTTTATTTCACATCATTTGCTTACTTTTCATCATCTTGATCATAAATCACCTTTGAGCTTTAATCTTGTGTCATTGATCAATACCTACAAGCTTCAACTTGTATAATCTGTACTTCCAGAGTACAAATTCTTTTCTAAACACTCTCAATCTGTTCTTTTGTGGTAAGGGTAGTGAGACCCTAGTGAAAGAGGTTGCTCATAACCTAAGTAAGTGAGTGGAAGTGTGAAGGTTTCAAGAATCAATATTCTTGAAGGTTGTAGTGGTTTGTCAAGCACCCTTGAAGCTTGATAATTAGTGGAAAGTTGAACGGGCGGTTTCAATCTGGACGTAGGTCACGGTGGTGGTGACCGAACCAGGATATATAGTGTTTGCATTCTCTCTAACTCTGTATCTCTTTATATTGGCATTATTCTGATTACTTGAGCTTATTTATCTCTTCATTTTACATACCATTTGTTTGTGTGAATCTCTATTTTCTAAGCTTTGCTTGTGTCAAACTATTTTAACTTAAGAAAATCGATTTCAACAAAGGAAGTGAGGCATTTTGTGAAAATATTTTTAAAACTCAATTCAGCCCCCTCTTGAGTTTGAGGCCACTTGTCCAACACAAATATATCTCAGTAAACCAAGGGTACTAGAGGATCACTCCACCCCATGGCTCACTCAATGTGCAACATATAACATAGTATGAAATGCATGACATGCAATATCACAACAACTGGGCACAATCCAAGAACATCCACAGCTAGATTATGTTCAAGGACCATCGTATAACTCCCGGAATCTTCCTGGTGCCTCTCCCATGGTTGAGACGATCTCATGGCAAAACCTAACTGGAACTCCTCATGAGCCCTATCTAGCGAAAGTCCCACGTTTAGATCATCCTGGTACTGCTCCCAGAGTCGGTCCCACGGCAAAACCCGACCGGAATCCACAGCGGAAGTCCAAACCAACACACATCTACGACCAGAGATGAAAAAATTTACACACAATATGCTCCAAGCATGTCACCCAATCAAGCAATAATGCATGAACATACATATTCACACAATGTTCAACACACAAATTTCAACCACAACCTTCCACTAAGCGTGGTGGAGCACACAAGGGACTAAACCCAAGTTTCAAAGGTTTACCTCAAATCCGAAGCCAATGCTCCATACGTAAGCTCTAAGCTTAATCCGCTTCCATAGTGTCCGTGAAAGGCAACCTATATGATCAACAACATGATCATCAATACAATTTTCATGCAACCATTCATTTACATAATTCATCATCAATTAGGATCACTTAGACCCAATGGCACACAACCAATAATTTACCCATTTCAATCACATTACCCCTCACCACTCACCAATTCATAGTTATTCATAAACACTTCAATTTTACATCATCAACCAATCATTACCTCAATAGGTCGAATTGCTCATGCCCATCAATCTAGGGGTATTCAAACCAATTCAATACTCATACTAATCATATAATCATATTACCACATCATACAACTACTCATCAATCCATTCCTTACACAATTCAATTTTTCACAAATCCTAGGCATCATGCAAAATTCCTAAATTATGAGCATTTTTCACCAATAATTTTTATTGCATTTCTAGCTCAAATACATCATTTTAAGACATAATCATCTAATGCACATTTTCCATTTGAGCTCTCTAACTACACAAATCATCCAACACAACTTCAACACAAAACCCATTTTATGATTTTCACAAAAACTCCATGAAACTAGGAATACTTACAACCAATAGCTTCCTAAGGCTCCAATGGTTGATGATCAAGTGTCCATCCAAGCCAAAGCACCACCAATGGCCCCCAAACTCCACAATTTCGCACAAAATAGGTGGAAAACAATCTCATCACACACTCACTTTCATGACTCTCTCAAGAAGGATAATATACTCACAACCTCACTACAAACAACTTTGGTGTTGGAACTTTATTGATTTGGCGGCTCAGGTGTGAAAAATGGGTAAGAAAATTTCTTGCCCAAGCTTCCATGGAGGGTGCGCACCACGGGAGAAGAAGAAGAAAGAAAAGGGAGAGAGAAAAGAGAGGCCGCGTGGGGGGAAAGAAAAAGAGAGAAAACTTAAGTGGGGTTTGGTGGGGCGGGTCCCACACGCGATTTAACTTTGATCAATCCTCTAATTCCGATCACAAATTCAAAACCTACATATTTTTTTTGATTCATAACATATTTTTATTTCCTTAAAATACTCATAAAAATTTCACGCTTATCGGTACAATTATACCGCAGTATTTTTACACCAGAAAAATCATTAATCATCAAAATTCTCAAAACTTGCCTATTCACTCAATTTTTCGTCCTGAATCCATTTCCGTCATTATTTTTATCATTTGAGATCTCCTACTCAATTTTTCATGCTTTGGTTTACGCTTTTGGCAAATTACCATTTTGTCCTCGGTACACAATTTGATCCTAATTTCAGGATTTTCACTAATCCTTCCCTTTTAACCTACATTATATCATATAAATTTATATTCAAATTCACGAGGTGTTATATATATTATCTTTCCTCTCTCCTCTATATGTGTCTATAGGAGATAAGTTTTATCCTATGTCACATAAGAAAATAATTTCCCAAAAAAATAACATGGAACCCCCACAATGACATGAGTCGAAATAAAAATAAAAATCCACGAGTTGGAAAAGACAAAACAGAGAAAAAGGAGAGCCCCACACCCACGACCTAGCAATGAAAGTAAACCGGTGTCAAGTTCAAGTTCTAAGAAACTTAATAGTAATACGACTTTGACAATTGTGAATATTGCATTTTTTGAAAGGAATAAGGAGCTCATCATCTTAGCAACTTGTGAAAAGCACCTTAGCGTTCCACAAGGGATGGAATAAGGCGGGCAAGCCAGCTACGGTCTGAAAAAGAACAACAGCGAACATTAGCAACCAAGTAATCAAGCTCTTGCTTGCGATCACCAGCTGCATCAATAACACTGCAAGACCCCACAAACCTCAGCAACTCGGCCAAACAACCATAGGCAAAACCCCGATACTTGTTTGTAGAAGCTTCATCACGAATACAAACACAAGGATACTTCAACAGAAATTCAGTTAACAAAGGAACATCCTCTTTAGCTAGGTGGTTGCTCAAAACTAGCAACTCCAACTCCTTCACTCTAGGGATGCGACAATTGTCATTATGCTCCAACCCAAGATACTGGTCCCATGAACCATAAATGTCTCTTCTCTAACCCAACATACAATAAATGGACAATGTAAACATGAATTCAAACATATGAAAATGGTAGTCACACTTTAAAAGAAAAAAAAATTATTTATAAATGAATGCACCTAAAAATGACTGGATACAACGTCATTATCCTGAAGGTACTCATGATGCCCTGTTGAAACAAAAGCAAACTCCCACTGCCCAAACAAGAAAAATAATCAAAAATTACTTGAACTAACACAAATATAATAACCATTATTTACACAATGAAGCATCCATCTCTGAGGTAAAGGAAGAAGCCTAATATACACTGTAGAAACAGGAAATACCTTGGCAAAGGCATCATCAGGAACTTGAAGTTTCTTCTGTATTCGCACTTTAATTTCACCCAAAGTCTCATCTTTATGTATAACAAGACAAAGGGTTCCCCAAAGTTTTGAATTTTCTGTACATGTCAAATGGAAAACAAAGTTACACAAGGTTTAGCAAACCATTGAAGTCAGCACGAAGTATTGAAAAAACTGAAATATTACAAATTGTACAGAGCGAATTGAACAATTTTAAGACTATATACCGTTTGTTTCTGATCTGCGCCTTTAGTAAAATGATAGACATGAATTAAATGACCATGTGGACCCACATTTTTATCTTCTTCCGGAATCTGTAACATTTATATACAACAAGAAAAAAGACTAGTTTATTTTGTTACAAAAACAAGAAAAAAAAATATTCGTATAAAAAGATTGAAAGTACTGGCCTTGAAGGCCGATGCATGTAAGAGGGAAAAACAAAAATTTTTGTTGATATATTAATTATCCCTGTGTTCATATAAAACTAACTTAAAGTTATTTAGTTAGTTTTGGTTTCTGTTATAGAAAGCTTAGTTGTTAAGTTTCTTTTTCCTGTATTCAGTTAGTATAAATACTGATTAGCTCTACATTTTTCATTCTTGAATCAATAATATGAATCATTTCCATTTCCTTTCCATTCTCAATATGGTATCAGAGCTCTCCTAGAGCTCTGGTATCTCGTCATTTTCTTCATCGTCTTCAAACTCCTTCTTTTTCTACTGTGATTTTTCTTCTTCCTGAGTTTCTATGGCGGGCGGCCAGAGCTCTCTCCCAGATTACTTGATTAATCCATCAAATCCACTTTACCTTCACCCAAATGAGACACCATCGTTAGTTCTGGTTTCTCCGGCTTTGAATGGACGAAATTACTATAGCTGGTTACGTGCAATGACGATGGCTTTGTTCTCCAAGAACAAGAAGTGTTTTGTTGATGGAAGCTTCGCAGTTCCTGCTGCCGATGATCCACTGTTTCCAGCCTGGGAACGATGCAATACTATGGTGGTTTCATGGATTCATAGATCCATTGATGAATCTATTGCAAAATCTATCCTATGGATAGAACGTTCTTCTGATGTTTGGAAAGATCTCAAGGATCATTTTTCCCAATCTGATGTGTTTAGGATTTCTGACCTTCAAGAAGATATATTTCGTCTTCAACAAGATGAACGTTCGATGTCAGATTTCTTCACTCAATTGAAGATTCTGTGGGATGAATTGGATAATCTTAAACCATTACCGAGATGTGAATGTGTACCAGCATGTTCTTGTGGTGTCATTGACAAAATAAAGAAATGAAGAGATAGAGATCAAGTGATCAGATTCTTGCGTGGATTAAATGATCAGTATTCACAGGTCAAATCTCAAATCATGTTGATTGAGTCTTTGCCAAATGTGAGTAAAGCTTTTTCTTTAGTTTCGCAACAGGAACGACAGATGAATTCTGAGTTTCATCTATTGATGAATCTATTGCAAAATCTATCCTATGGATAGAACGTGCTTCTGATGTTTGGAAAGATCTCAAGGATCGTTTTTCCCAATCTGATGTGTTTAGGATTTCTGACCTTCAAGAAGATATATTTCGTCTTCAACAAGGTGAACATTCGATGTCAGGTTTCTTCACTCAATTGAAGATTCTGTGGGATGAATTGGATAATCTTCAACCATTACCGAGATGTGAATGTGTACCAGCATGTTCTTGTGGTGTCATTGACAAAATAAAGAAATGCAGAGATAGAGATCAAGTGATCAGATTCTTGCGTGGATTAAATGATCAGTATTCACAGGTCAGATCTCAAATCATGTTGATTGAGCCTTTGCCAAATGTGAGTAAAGCTTTTTCTTTAGTTTCGCAACAGGAACGACAGATGAATTCTGAGTTTCATGTTGACAGTTCATTGGAATCTAAAGCCTATGCTTTAGATCAACAAAGATGTTATCAGAATTTTAGTAAAAATAAAGTTGTTAAAGGATGTGGAAATAGACTATGTACTCACTGTGGTAAAACAAATCACACTATAGAAACATGTTATGTGAAGCATGGATATCCTCCTGGATTCAAGGGAAGATCAAGACCTAATTCAACCAATGCAGCTGTTGTTGATTTTGGTGGAGAAAACAATATTGCACAAGAAGAGAACCAAGTGGTATTTTCACAGAATCAATACAAGAACCTGATTGATATGATTCAGCAATCAAGAATTCAAGCTGATAATCATGCCACTAATATGGTGGAGACACAGCCTCTGATGGCACTCAATACAAATGTTCAACCTTCTGGTAAGAACCTTGATAAATGGATTTTAGATACAGGTGCAACAGATCATATTACATCTGTTGTATCCTATTTCTCTTCCTTAACTAAAATCAGACCTATAGCTATCACTCTTCCTGATGGATCGAAGGTTATTACTTCATACTTAGGAACTGTCTTATTATCTGATACACTAAAGCTACTGAATGTGTTATATGTTCCTAGCTTTTGTGTTAATTTGATATCAGTCACTAGATTACTGCAAGATTTGCAATGTGAGCTGATTTTTCGTGGTTCTATATGTTCCATGAAGCAGATCAATACACACCAGATACTTAGTTAAGCTAACTTGCGCAATGGACTTTTTGTACTGGCTGTTGATATGGTTGGAAGTAAGACTTCAGAGATTACTCAAAATGTGAATAACCCTGTAAATAGTTCTCTTACCAATAATGACACCATGAATGCCTCCATGTTATGGCATTGCAGGCTAGGACATGTTTCTGATTCAGTTTTGAAAAAAATGTCTTGTAAATTTCCTTTCATTCCATGTAATAAGGATAATATACCTTGTGATATATGCCATATGGCCAAGCAAAGAAAACTGGCTTATCCGTCCAGTATAACAGTAACATCTAAGGTGTTTGAATTGGTTCATGCAGATATATGGGGACCTTTCTCCATCCCTTCTATCAATGGGCATAGATATTTTTTAACTCTTGTAGATGACTTTTCCAAATACACTTGGGTGATTTTGATGCAGCATAAAAGTGAAACCCGTATGCATCTACAAAGTTTCTTTGCTCTAGTTGAAAATCAGTATAATGCAACAGTAAAGGTGTTAAGAAGCGATAATGGACCATAATTTATGATGAAAGAGTTTTTCTCAAAGAAGGGGGTTATCCATCAGACTTCTTGTGTAGAAAATCCCCAACAAAATGGTGTGGTGGAGAGAAAGCACCAACACATTTTGAATGTAGCTAGGGGTCTTTTCTTCCAGGCTCATTTACCTATGAAATTATGGTCATTTGTTGTTCTTCATACTGTGCATTTGATAAAAATATTAAGTACTCCTCTTCTTCAAAATAAAACACCATATGAGATGTTATTTGGCTGTGCTCCAATCTTAATTCATCTTAAAGTATTTAGTTGTCTGTGTTATGCAAACACTCTTAGCTCCAATCGCAACAAATTTATGCCTAGAGCTTTCAAAGGAGTATTCTTGGGTTATAAAGATGGAACAAAAGGCTATATTGTCTATGATGTTCAGTCTCATCAATTGGTAGTGTCACGCAATGTGATATTCTACGAGCAGTGCTTCCCACTCTCCAATAAAAAGCAAACCGAAGATTTCTCCTCCTTGGTCCAACCTATTAACCAACAACAACCCATAGATGATCCCTTCATTATCCAACAGTCTCCCATCAATTCCCAAATTATCCAGGAACCATAA
The DNA here is from genome assembly GCA_032173675.1 of Gastrolobium villosum. Taxonomy (NCBI): domain Eukaryota; kingdom Viridiplantae; phylum Streptophyta; class Magnoliopsida; order Fabales; family Fabaceae; genus Gastrolobium; species Gastrolobium villosum. The sequence goes on along the minus strand of JAVKPL010009063.1, from coordinate 16,976 downwards.
CACAATACCAATACCAATACCAACACCACTACCAATCCCTTACTACCTACAGCACCTAGACGTTCCATCAGACAACATAAAAGTCCTAGCTATCTCCAAGATTTTCACTGTAACATAGCCTTTAATAAGGACACATCTCAATACCCTTTATCATCTGTCCTGTCCTATGACAGTTGTCCAACTTCCCATAAACATCTATGTCTTTCCCTTAGTACAAATATTTTTCACGTGGAAACATACATGCATATAATGATCCATGCTTTAGGACAGCATGATGTTACCTTGTTTTCGGCCTGATCGTCAGGGAGATCAAGTGTCAGGTCTGAAGGGTTTAAACCCTCTAACGTTGATCCACACCACCGTTCGTCAATGATGCAAGAACACCTTCTTGCAAGCCACCAGATGATCACCACAATGAGGCTTGCTATGCGCTCAATTGGTGAAGGTGGAGGCTAGGTGTAAGAACCTGCATCGCTAATTAAGGTAATTAATGAATTAATTATGATAATTAGGAAATGATTCCATAATTGACCCTAATAATTATTATTTGGCTTAAATAATTATAGTAAGTGAGTAAGAATGCTGAAAGTCGCTTTTCGGGAGAAAAATGCAGATACCGGTTCTGCTACCCGGTATAAATGCGTACCAGAAAAGTATCTTGGAAAATTATAACAAGTGCATGATAATTACTAGAATATTATGTAGGACTTATAAAACTAGTTTCAAGTCAAAATGATGAAATCTGATGCCAGAACTGATACTGGCTATGGAAAAGCGCGTACCGGAAAGGTGCTCCGAAAAATAAAATAAAAATATGACAAATCTTAGAAAAATGAGTAGGTCTAGATTTCAAAGTTTGGGATCAAGATCTTTTGCGTAGCTATTAAGGTTAATACTGTGCGTTAAGTGACCAATTGTCTTTATATACTACCACTAAGGGCACAAAACCCTAGGCAGCAACAAATCCTACGTGAAATGGAGCTGGTTGGCTGCTGAGCACTGTTTCATTGTCTTTCCTTACCATTTGAGTTTCAAGTCTTCATCTTTTGCTTGATTTCTTCTTCTTTCCCTTCATAAACACTTGTGAGCATCCTTGTGGGAGTGAAAGGAGTGTCCTTTGGCAGTGTTCAGCTGCTGTGTGTGAGGGTGGTGGGCTGAGTTGGTGAGCTCGAGTGGCTTGAACCTTTGGCTTGGCATTAGTGGTGCCAAGGAGCCATCTTGTGGTGCAAGAACCCACCTTGGAGGTGTCATTTTCGTGCTCCTACTTGGTCTGAGTTTGAGGAGCTGTTGGTGAGCTCCAAGTGTCCTCATTCCCCTGTTTTTGAGCTTTGGTAAGTTATACCAACTATGATCATGAGTCTAAATGTTTAAAAATGGAACCTTGATGCATGTATTGAGCTAAGTTGATAACTTAAGGGTGGGGTAGGTTAAACACACCTAGAAATGCATGTTTAAGTATCTATAATCGGTTAAAGTTGGACCCTTTGGACTGGATATTCGCGAAATGCAGAAACTGCATTCTGTCGTGAGATATCCGGATATTTGTCGAACAGATATCCGGATATTCGTATCCGGATATGGGACCTGGATATCCGGATATAGTATATCCGGATATGGTCAGTGTGATATCCGGATATTGCATATCCGGATATGTCCCTTGTAATATCCAGATATTCTGGGATTTCGCAGAACAGTAGCTGTGTTGTGGGTACAGTAGGCTATTGGGGATTTGTGGACCCTAGATTAAGGAAGTTGAACTTCTGTAATAAATGAACTAAGTCAGAATCATATGATTAAGGGCTTATGGCTTTGTTGGAAACCTTAAGACGTAAAACGTAAAGGAAAGACGTAGTCTTTAAGTTGTATGCTTGTGATGCATAATTAATGATATATTATTGGTCCATAACAGATTGTGATACTGCTGTGTTTGGACTTGAGAATGGTCGGACTCTTGGCTTGGATAGCTAGCTTGCAAGGTAAGCTTTCGTGTCCTCAGTTTAGCCATGTTGTGGTTCCACCATGTTCCATGGGATATGGTTATATGCATGCTGTGTTACATGCTTTTGATATTTGGAAATGCTGTTGAGCTATTATATGCAATGTGCCTTTATGATATGCAATGTAGGATCTAATATCAATTAAATTTTTCCTTTAAGAATAGAAGATTTCAGAAAGGGTTTTGACAAATATTGTCAATTTGATGGAAATTGAATTTTCAAAATAAAATCACTTGTTTTTTTATTTTTGTGTTGATAAATAAAATTGAAAATTGTTTTGTAAAGATTATGAGAAAAGCATTGTAGCCAGGGTTCATTCACCAAATGATCCCCGCTTTTTACTCCGGATTGATTTACAATAATTATTTATATAATCACTCAGATAAATTATCCTCTAAAAAGAGTTAATAGTTAACCCTCAATTCCTTGCAGGGTTAACCCTTTAATCCCATGAGAAACCCCAATTCCTTGCAATGTTTCTCATGGAATCAAACAATGGACGCGATAATTTAAGAATTTGCAATCATATACATGTCTATTCCTAGCACGTATATAAATTGTTATCTTACCCCCTTTCGAGATCAAAACCCCAATATTCCTATCTAGGATTTTGATCCTCAGAATATCCCCAACTATCAGATTGATCAACTCTAACAAAGGGAATATAAAATTCCCACAGAGTAAAGATAAAGATAATTATATAAATTAAAAATCACAAATCAATCCTTCATGTCAAGGGTTCACATATGGATCGTGACCCTGACTACAATAAAAATGATCTAGCCGATCAACATCATGATCGCTGATCTAAAATTCAACATAAAATTAAAACAAGAGATAAAGAAATACTAGAAGGAGATGAAGAACGAAGAACGACTCCAGTGCCCTTCTCCTCCAATCTCCAGATCTGCCTCTTCTGTGTCTCACTGTGTCCGTCTCAAAAATTCAGAATCTGTGAATGTGTAAGTCTACTGACCTAATCCACAAACAAAAGTCCTTTATATAATGTTTTCTTCTCGTTCCAAAAATGTCCCTCAGAAAACACGGAGATCTGTCCCGCAAACCGGCGCAAGTTTGCGCCACGCCTTTTCTTCCTGGCGCTACCCAGTGCCAACTTCTTGCAAATTAGGGCGCTAGTTAGCGCCAATTCCTCCTTATTTGGGCGCTAGCTAGCGCCATACTATAAGTCATTTTGGGCGCTAGCTAGCGCCATACTATAAGTCATTTTGGGAGCTAGCTAGCGCCAATGCTCTGAGTTACGGCGCTAGCTTGCGCAATTTTCTTCATGCGTGGGCGCTAGGTTGCGCCAAGGTTCTGTGTTATGGCGCTAGGTGGCACCACTTTGGTGCTACCTCGCGCCACTTTGGTGCCTTCGCTGCAAAGTTCATAAATTGGCCCTGCTTTGCACCAGTTTGGTGCCGGTCCGCGTCATGCTTTTGGGATTTGTAGTGTGCTGCACCCGTGTAGAATTGCATTAACAGACTTCTTATAATTCTTCACTTATTTTTCCTGTAAAAATACAATTAATAGGTGAATATTATTGACATGCAAAGAATTAACATAATTAGCAAATATGTATTTAAATTGTTCTCTTATGAATCAATTCTTGTCAATTTTATCACAGAAAAATCACACTTGCCAGAGGCACATCAACCCCTTGTCTTACTGAGATTTCTTGTTTAGAGATCTCACCCCACGTTTGGGGACGCTTATTTCATGTTCAGGTAATGTTGAGGGCTCAGGTGGCAGGAGGCCAGAGCCGAGTTGATATTATTATGACATGCTGGATGTTGACTGTTGTTATGTTTTTCCGCTATAATTATGTTATTGTCTGTTGAGACTGATATTGGGCATGGTTGCCTTATTTGGTGAGCATGGGGTTTGTCCATGCCACATAGACTTGTTATTGTCTTCTTAGTTAAAGTTGTATTAAAATATCAGGATTTGTGGTCCAGGCTATGTGTTATAGTCCTGTGACTTTAGATACTCACATTACATTTATATATGAGGTATTCAATTAGTTGTCTTGCAATTTACATACAGTCAGTATTTTATGAAATTGATTAAGTAATCAAGTTGGCTAAGGTTAATGAGGTCATAATTGAATTTTAGAAAAAGTTATTCCGCATTTTAATTAAGCGTGGCTTAATACGATAGTATGTTAACAATCCTGGTTAACACGAGCTGTTACATTTTATGGTATCAGAGCACTTTCTAGGGAAAAGCCTGTATGTATTGCAATAACGTAGGATGTTTCGTTGCGTGTCTACTTTGTGTTCTCTCTGATTGGTGTGTATTATGATAATGCATATGTGACCACATGGTGTGGGCCTGATCAACTCATTCTTCGTGTAACTTGTGCAGAGTCATGGTGCCACCAAGGAGGAACCCGAGTACGAGCGAGGATCAACTGGATCTTATCCTGGCTGCATTAGCTGAGATGCAGGCGGCCCGACTAGCCGATCAGGAGGCCACGAGGTTGGCAAATCAGGCGATGCTGGACGCCATCAGAGAAGCGAACAGGAGAGTCACCGCTGAGGTTCTGGAGGAGAACCGGATGGCCAACATGACGATGATGAGGATCATGTTGGAGGAGATGAGGGCTGGTCCTGCTGCTGGCTAGTGTCCTCCACCACCTCCACCACCACCGCCACCGCCTCCGCCTCCACCTAGTCAACAGGAGGACACCAAGAGTCATATAGGTGAGGGTAGCCACTTGACGGGGGCTATGCAAGCCGTCCCCGTTTTTGCAGAGGATCGAGACGAGATCGACCGCCGGCTGAATGCTTTCCACAAGCATAAGCCAGCTACGTTTGATGGGTCCTATGACCCCATTGCTGCTGCTAGATGGCTCCAGGCCCTGGACAAGATATTCAGGGTGATGCAGTGCACCGATCCGCAGAAGCTGATGTTCGCCACATACATGCTGGAGGGCGATGCCCACGAGTGGTGGACGAACACCTCTCAGGTGTTCGAGATGCAGGGGCACGTGATGACGTGGCCATTCTTTGAGGATTGCTTCCTTGGACGGTACTTCCCTTATGACGCTCAGGAGAGGAAGCGGGGAGAGTTTGACCGGTTGGTGCAGGGCTCGTTGCCTGTGGACGAGTATTTGGCCAAGTTTAATGAGCTGGTCAAGTTTGCTCATTTTCGTATGGCGAGGCCGACTCCTATTTTTCTTGCTGCTAAGTTCCGGAGGGGACTTAATGAGGACATTGCTGGGCACCTTGTTGGTTCTGCTTCGAGAGACTTCGGGGCTTTGGTACAGCAGTGTCATGATATTGAAGACTACTGCAGTTCGAGTCAGGCCAAGAAGACCAAGATTGAGGTGCCACAGGGTACTGGTGGTTCCGCTTCCTGGAGAGACAAGAAGTTTGGGAACAAGGGCAAGGGAAAACAGTTGGCGGCTAAGCAAGCGCCAAATCAGTTTAAGAAAACTTCTACTCAGGGGAACACAGCGAGACCTCCTGCTCCCAGATGCTGGGGATGCGGGAAGTCACATTTTGGGCCGTGTGCTACAGGCCAGCTGATATGCTTCCAGTGTGGCAAGGAGGGCCACTATTCCCGAGATTGCCCGACGGCGAGAGTTGCTGCAGTGCAGGCAGTGCCATTGCAGATGGTTCCTACTGGGGCACCAGCAGTGCCACCTACTACCGGGCGTGTGTACACCATTGATCGTCAGCAGTCGGACAGAGCTCTGAACCTGGTCAGAAGTACTGTTACCATTGGTGGTTCAGCTGTTGATGTATTATTTGATTCCGGGGCAACGCATTCATTTGTTGCTACCCCTATTGCTATGGGGCTTGAGTTGCCCAGTGATGTTCTTTCTCCACCGATGCGGGTGACCACCGCCACCGGAGAAAAATGTTTGACCTCCACTGTTCATCGCGATGTAGCGTTTCAGTGGGATGGCCGCGACTTCTCGGTAGATCTGATAGGATTGCCGATGGCCAACTTGGAGATTATTTTGCGCATGGATTGGCTGTCCAGAAACTGTGCATTGATTGATTGTTGTGCCAAGAGAGTGGTGATGTCTCCGGGTGGGTCCACAACCAGTTTATCACCGTTCATTTCAGTCCTGCAGGCGATAAGGGCCTTGAGAGCAGGGGCATTTGGCTATGTCATGTTGGGAGGTTTGGTGAGTGGGACACAGGAGGATCTCATTGGCATTCCTGTGGTGAGGGAATTCCTCGAGGTATTTCCTGAGGAGATTCCTAAGTTTCCACCGCAGAGGGAGATAGAGTTCTCCATTGATTTATTGCCTGGTGTGGGGCCTATTTCAGTGGCTCCATATCGGATATCACCACCGGAGTTGGCAGAGCTGAAAAAGCATATTGAGGAGCTTTCAGCGAAAGATTTCATTCGGCCGAGTGTGTCTCCTTGGGAGCACCGGTCATTTTTGTGAAAAATAAAGATGGGACTATGCGATTGTGCACTGACTACAGACATTTGAACAAGGTGACAATCAAGAACAAGTATCCCCTTCCACGCATTGATGATTTGCTGGATCAGCTCAGGGGTGCTTGCGTATATTCAAAGATAGATCTCTGGTCCGAATACCATCAGATACGGGTTAAGTCAGAGGATGTCCCAAAGACAGCGTTTCGCTCGAGGTACGGGCATTATGAGTACTTGGTGATCCCGTTTGGACTCACCAATGCACCCGTAGTGTTCATGGATTACATGAACAGGATTTTCCAGTCGTACCTGGATCAGTTTGTGATCGTCTTCATTGACGACATTTTGATTTACTCCAAGATAGAGGAGGAGCATATTGAGCACTTGAAGATTGTGTTGCAAGTGCTGAAAGAGAAAAAGCTGTATGCAAAGCCGTTAAAATGTGAGTTTGGCTCAAGCGGTGAAATTTCTGGGTCATGTGATTTCCGTTGATGGAGTTGCAGTTGATCCTAACAAGATTGAGGCCGTGATGGATTGGGAGAGGCCCAAGACGGTTACAGGAGTGAGAAGCTTCTTGGGTTTGGCAGGGTACTACAGGAGGTTCAGAGAGGGATTCTCCAAAATGGTGCTACCGATGACTCGCCTTACCCGAAAGGAGATTCCATTCGTGTGGACACATGAGTGTGAGGAGTGTTTCCAGGAGTTGAAGGAGAGACTGACTACCGCTCCTGTGTTAGTCCTTCCTGATCCTGCGGAGCAGTTTGAGCTTTATTGTGATGCCTCTGGTAAAGGGCTAGGCTGTGTGTTGATGCAGAAAGGGAAAGTTGTTGCTTATGCTTCAAGACAGTTGAAACCTCATGAGGAAAATTACCCGACTCACGACTTGGAGTTGGCAGCTATTGTTTTTGCTTTCAAGATTTGGAGCCATTACCTGTTTGGCATGAAGTTTGCTGTATTCAGTGACCACAAGAGTCTGAAATATCTGTTTGACTAGAAGAAGTTGAACATGAGACAACGGAGATAGATGGAGTTCTTGAAGGACTACGACTTTGAGTTGAGGTATCATCCTGGCAAGGCCAATGTGGTAGCCGATGCTTTGAGTCGGAAATCCGTGTACTTATCCAGCTTGATAATGAGCGATTATGAGGTGATTGAAAAGTTCAGAGACTTGAGAGTGAACTCCTTGTTTGGGGGTGCACTGCTCGAGATGGAAACAGCAAAAGTGATTAATGAGTTGATGGAAAAGATTAAAGAGGCGCAAGTGCAAAGAGAGTGCCTAGATTATGTGAAGAACCAGGATGGTGTGTCTTAGAATGAGGATGGTTTGCTGCTGTTTCAGAAGAGGGTTGTAATCCCTCGAGGGCCATTGACTGAGGAGGTTATGGCAGAGGCTCATAAGGGCCAGTTTACTATCCACCCTGGTGCTACAAAAATGTACCAGGACTTGAAAAGAAATTTTTGGTGGTCGGGCATGAAGAAGGACATAGCGGTCTACGTATCCAAGTGCCTTATATGTCAAAAAGTGAAGATTGAGCACCAGAAAACCTCTGGAGATTCCACAGTGGAAGTGGGAGAGTATTTCCATGGACTTCGTGGTGGGATTGCCTAAGACTCAGACTGGTTGTGACTTTATCTGGGTCATTGTGGGCAGATTGACTAAGTCTGCCCATTTTCTTCCAGTGAAGGTGAGCTTCACTACAGAGCAGTTGGCCAAGCTATATGTCTGCGAGATTGTGAGGCTTCACGGGGTGCCCGAGAGTATCATCGGTGATAGGGACCCGAAGTTCACATCTCGGTTCTGGGAGGCGCTGCAGGAGGCTTTTGGTACACAGCTGAGATTGAGTACCGCCTATCACCCTCAGACTAACGGACAGACTGAGAGGACCATCCAGACATTGGAGGACATGTTGAGGGCTTGCACGTTGGAGCAGGGTTCAGCATGGGAAAGGTACCTTCCGTTGGTGGAATTTTCGTACAACAGTTTTCATGCCAGTCTGGGCATGGCACCCTACAAGGCGCTATATGGAAGGAGGTGTCGGACTCCTACTTGCTGGTCCGAGGTTGGAGACAAAGAGCTTTTTGGCTTGGACTTTGTCCAAGATACTACCTGGCAGATCTAGATGATCAGGGAAAAGTTGAAGCAGGCGCAGAATCACCAGAAGAGCTACTACGATGTCAAGCATCGTCCACTGGAGTTCAGTGAGGGTGAGCACGTGTTTGTGAGACTTTCACCTGTCACCGGTGTTGGACGGGCACTCGGAGTGAGGAAGTTGAGCCCGCGGTTCATTGGGCCCTACCAGATCCTTGGTAGAGTAGGACCTGTTGCCTATCGACTTGCCTTACCTCCGAACTTAGCCAACATCCACGACGTGTTTCACGTGTCTCAGCTTTGGAGGTACATAGCAGATCCTTCGCACGTGGTGCAACCGGATGATGTGGAGGTTTAGGAGAACCTAAAGACTCCCGTTGGACCACTCACGATTCTCGATCGAGGCGAGAAGCAGCTTAGAAGCAAGACTATTCCGATGGTCAAGGTGCAGTGGACTGGGCGTAGCTCCGAGGAGTGCACATGGGAGCGAGAGGATGAGCTTCTCCGGCAGTATCCCGACTTTCGAGACAGGCATGTTTCTGATTTTGAGGACAAAATCCTTAAAAAGGTGGGGTGAATGTAAGAACTCGCACCGCTAATTAAGGTAATTAATGAATTAATTATGATAATTAGGAAATGATTTCATAATTGACCCTAATAATTATTATTTGGCTTAAATAATTATAGTGAGTAAGAATGCTGAAAGTCGTTTTACGGAAGAAAAGTGCAGATACCGGTTCTGCTACCCGGTATAAATGCGTACCGGAAAAGTATCCCGGAAAATTATAACAAGTGCATGATAATTACTAGAATATTATGTAGGACTTATAAAACGAGTTTCAAGTCAAAATGATGAAATCTGATGCCAGAACTGATACTGGCTATGGAAAAGCGCGTACCGGAAAGGTGCTCCAAAACATAAAATAAAAATATGAAAAATCTTAGAAAAATGAGTAGGTCTAGATTCCAAAGTTTGGGATCATGATCTTTTGCGTAGCTATTAAGGTAAATACTGCGCGTTAACTGACCAATTGCCTTTATATACTACCACTAAGGGCACAAAACCCTAGGCAGCAACAAATCCTACGTGAAATGGAGCTGGTTGGCTGCTGAGCACTGTTTCATTGTCTTTTCTTACCATTTGAGGGTCAAGTCTTTCATCTTTTGCTTGATTCCTTCTTCTTTCCCTTCATAAACACTTGTCAGCATCCTTATGGGAGTGAAAGGAGTGTCTTTTGGCAGTGTTCAGCTGTTGTGTGTGAGGGTGGTGGGCTGAGTTGGTGAGCTCGAGTGGCTTGAACCTTTGGCTTTCCATTGGTGGTGCCAAGGAGCCATCTTGTGGTGCAAGAACCCACCTTGGAGGTGCCATTTTCGTGCTCATACTTGGTCTGAGTTTGAGGAGCTATTAGTGAGCTCCAAGTGTCCTCATTCCCCTGTTTTTGAGCTTTGGTAAGTTATACCAACTATGATCATGAGTCTAAATGCTTAAAAATGGAACCTTGATGCATGTATTGAGCTAAGTTGATAACTTAAGGGTGTGGTAGGTTAAACACACCTAGAAATGCATGTTTAAGTATCTATAATCGGTTAAAGTTGGACCCTCTGGACTGGATATTCACGAAATGCAGACACTGCATTCTGTCGTGAGATATCCGGATATTTGTCGAACAGATATCCGGATATCGATATCCGGATATTTGTCGAACAGATATCCGGATATCGATATCCGGATATGGTATCCGGATATTCGTATCCGGATATGGGATCTGGATATCCGGATATAGTATATCCGGATATGGTCAGTGTGATATCCGGATATAGCATATCCGGATATGGTTAGTGTGATATCCGGATATTCTGGGATTTCGCAGAACAGTAGCTGAGCTGTGGGTACAGTAGGCTATTGGGGGTTTGTGGACCCTATATTAAGGAAGTTGAACTTCTGTAATAAATGAACTAAGTCAGAATCATATGATTAAGGGCTTATGGCTTTGTTGGAAGCCTTAAGACGTAAAACGTAAAGGAAAGGCGTAGTCTTTAAGTTGTATGCTTGTGATGCATAATTAATGATATATTATTGGTCCATGACAGATTGTGATACTGCTGTGTTTGGACTTGAGAGTGGTCGGACTCTTGGCTTGGATAGCTAGCTTGCAAGGTAAGCTTTCGTGTCCTCGGTTTAGCCATGTTGTGGTTCCACCATGTTCCATGGGATATGGTTATATGCATGTTGTGTTACATACTTTTGATATTTGGAAATGTTGTTGAGCTGTTATATGCAATGTGCCTTTATGATATGCAATGTGGTGTCCACCTTTACGGTAAGCCTGAGTATGTGGTACATACGATATGGTGAGGTTGTGGGTGAGGTGCAAGCGGTGTTCCTTGTACTCGTGTGGGTATAGACGTATTCCTACATTTCTCTGGCCAGTAGAAAATAAAAACACACATGGCACGAATATCTGTTGCACTGCATAGTTTTGGAACTAATATTGGAAATATTGCTTTTGAACTTATATTGCACATGTAAGTGAGCTTGGGGTGGAAGATCCTTGAGGACCCCTTGTCTTACTGAGATTTCTTGTTTAGAGATCTCACCCCACGTTTGGGGACGCTTATTTCAGGTTCAGGTAATGTTGAGGGCTCAGGTGGCAGGAGGCCAGAGCTGAGTTGATATTATTATGACATGCTGGATGTTGACTGCTGTTATGTTTTTCCGCTATGATTATGTTATTGTCGGCAAAAAAATTAAAATAATGCATTTAAATCAAATAATTACGTGTTTAATGTTGTTTATTAAATAATTACAGATGTACCACACAATGTGACGCCCCATTTGGGCGTCACATGTGACGCCTCAATTGAGGCATCTCACACTAAGGGGAAGACGCCCAAATGGGGCGTCTCTCATGAGGTAGTGACACGTGTCACCTTTTTTTCAAAAAATATATTAATTTAATCATAAAACTTCCAAAGGCCATAACTTTTAACTCGAGTATCCAAATCAGTTAATTCTTTTTTTGATTCCACATAACTTTTTGAGATCTACGCAATGACATCTCATTTGATATATTTTACTTCTCACAAACACAATTTTAATTTACAAGAATGGTATTATAAGAGCGGTTAAACTCAGAAGCCTCTGAGTTCTGGATTTGTGATTTAATATAAAAAAAAAAAATTTTTGATTTGTGATTTAATATAAGCTTTTGGGTTATTATTCGTGGTCTGAAATTAATGATGGCTTATGAATGTTTTTCAAAAATAAAATTACCTAAATTAAGCATGATTGCCTCTTGATTGAAACCCAATTTAGACGTCTTGGTAATGTGTCAGATTTTGACACATGTCACATTTTTAAACTCAGAAGTCTCTGAGTTCAGCGTTTGTGATTTAATACAAAAAATAAATCAAGATTTGATTTGTGATTTAAATTAAAAAATAATAATTTTTTATTATCAAAAAAAATTGGTTTGTGATTTAAATTAAAAGTAACAATTATTATTAATAAGGGAAAAAAATAAAGATTTGATTTGTGATTTAAACTCAAAAATCAATTTGAAAAATCTGTGTTAATAAAGGAAATATTAAATAAATATTCTAAATCTCTAAGGAAGATTGATTACCTGATTTAAATTTAAATTATGTTTGTGAGAAATAAAATATATCAAATGAGATGTCATTGCGTAGATCTCAAAAAGTTATGTGGAATCAAAAAAAGAATTACCTGATTTGGATACTCGAGTTAAAAGTTATGCCCTTCGGAAGTTTTATGATTAAATTAATATATTTTTTGAAAAAAAAAGGTGACACGTGTCACCACCTCATGAAAGACGCCCCATTTGGGCGTCTTCCCCTTAGGGTGAGACGCCTCAATCGAGGCGTCACATTGTGCAGTAGATCCGTAATTATTTTAAAAACAACATTAGATGCGTAATTATTTGATTTAAATGCATTATTTTAATTTTTTTGCCTGTTATTGTCTGTTGAGACTGATATTGGGCATGGTTGCCTTATTTGGTGAGCATGGGGTTTGTCCATGCCACATAGACTTGTTATTGTCTTCTTATTTAAAGTTGTATTAAAGTATCAGGATTCATGGTCCAGGCTATGTGTTGTAGTCCTGTGACTTTAGATACTCACATTACATTTATATATGAGGTATTCAGTTAGTTGTCTTGCAATTTACATACAGGCAGTATTTTATGAAATTGATTAAATAATCAAGTTGGCTAAGGTTAATGACGTCATAATTGAATTTTAGAAAAAGTTATTTCGCATTTTAATTAAGCGTGGCTTAATACGATAGTATGTTAACAATCCGGGTTAACACGGGCTGTTACACTAGGTTTTGTGTTTAGAAAATGAAGTGAAACTACACTAGAGAAATGGCGCATGAGAAGAGGAGAGTAGGCTAGGTTTTTGTGAAAACCCTAAGGAAGAGAACTTGCTCCCTTTGTGCGCACCATAGGTCACTTAGTAGGAAAGAATGAGAAGATTTTCTTACTTGAAAATCACACCAAATGTGCGCATGGTTGGAGGGAATCAAGGATCTGTTTGCAATTCAAAATTTCTAACCACCTCTCATTTGAATCCTTATAAGATTAGGTCATTATCCTTTCAAGATTCTGACCTAATGGTCATCACACGATCAACCATTTCATGTGCCCCAATCAGTCCCATTTTGAGTCCAGATGCATTGAGTAGTTGCATTCAAATTTGAATCAACTAACTCACTGATTCTCTTAACCAACCAAATCAGAATTGTAGCACATTTAGTTGACAAAATGACACTCACTTTGCATTCAAATTTGCGCACAACCTCCTCATTAGATAAGATCAAATATCTTTTCTTGATGCAGGGGATTTGTTCCAATAAGATCTCATCTTATCCTTTTGTTATTAAACAACTTTTCATAGCCAATTCAAATTCGAATTCAAACACTTGAATTCAAATGTTCAAACATTCAAATTCAAATTTCAAATTTCAAAATCCAATTTCAAAATTCAAATTTCAAATTCAAAGTTTGAATTTCAAAATTCAAATTCCAAATTCAAATTTCAAACTCAAATTTCAAAATTTAAATGTTTGATAATTAATTTAACTAATTAAATTAATTAGTAATGTCTTGGATTATCCAAGCCCATTATATTGCTCCATGCGCCCTCTACCCTTTAGGTTGGCTTCCAAACAGCTTATTGGGCTAACAATCATTACTAGGCCCAATACCTTTAAAGCTAGTTTATCATGACTACAAGGTGTTAGTGTGTGACCCATTAGGTCCAACTTAGCCTCTGACATAATTGGGCTTGGGCCCAATAAGCCCACAACCCAATTAATGACAACACAGAGCACTAGCAATGCTTTGTTGCCCCAGAGCTAGTCAGATTAATGACTTGATCATCCTATTACACATATTTGGTTACCGTATGTTTTTCCCTTCGTCACGGTTATCTTCCCATTAACCTAGGGTAAGGAAATGTATCAACCCCTGCGGTTTAGGGTAAGCTTTATTCAAAATAGGGAATCTTCAATTTACTGACTCTAAAGGCAGATCATCTCATGATCTCTTTTACTATGCATAGATTACCGAGTCCCTATAAATGTCATCCTGATTTCTCCGGTTTACAGATAACCTAATCTCTTACAGAGATTTGACGAATTCCTTCAGCTTATTACCCTAGCCCTGTGCTCTTTCAGGACACGCCCAACAGTATACCTATGAGTCTCCATGTTTCAGGCAGACGAGGCATACAATCAAAAGATGCCTTCTAGAACATAGTCTAAGTAATAACTTCTGATCTAAGGAAAGACATAACCAAATATAAATAGATTACTCTAATGACACTATCTGTGAGATTTCCTCATAGAGTCTCTTTTTGGGTCTGTTCAGTGCAAGCTATACTCTTATAGGTCCACCCACGACTTTAGCTAAGACATCTCCATATCTGTAGCTCATGAGGTCTTTACCTTGTAACCATATACAAGTAGATAAGTCGTGCTAGTCTTACCCGAGATTACTGATCCCCAATCTCAGTGTCTCTATACTAGGAACATATAATTAGGAATAGACATGTGATATCCTTGAATCCTCATGATCGTGATCTCATCACAGATACTCAAGTGATACCTGTTCTATTCCAAGGGGTTTATCCAGTTCGTTCATATAATATTAACAACAATATCGAGACATAATATGAAACTGGATAAAGAGTGCTTTTATTCATTTGCGACAAATAAAGTTCTACATCTAGTGTCCTTTATTCGATCAAAAAATTGTCTCTAGGACACCCATATACCAACAAAGATCCACCGGTGCTATTATTTGAATAAATAAAAGCGGGAACGCTTCATGGACTGAGAACTATCTCCGCCCTTCCCATCCCGTATCCCCACTCACACACACAAAGAAACTGCTGCCTCCTCTGCACGAAATGTCCGGTATTGATCATTGAGGTTTACAATCTTCTCATTGGGAGAGAAGATCTGCACCAGCAGAAAAAGGATGGAATGAACATATTTCAATAATAAAAATAGGCTCTTCTCCACTAGTTAATTATATTTTCAGAAACATAAGCAATTGGAGGATCTGGATCACAACTCAACACCAAATTTAGAATATTTAATACTGATTCACCAATAATTTAATCAAAAAATAATCAAGAATAATAATAAACACAGAGACAGTGAACATAGATGTTACGCTAAAACCTTGTATATCTTGTGATTGAAGACTTCAAGCAACCTAAGGTCAACATTACGATGAGACAAAGCCACCTGTACTCGCAGTAAAAAATGGGCGTTAGACATATAATACTATAACTGCAAAAACACAGGGCTTCGTTACCAAAAAAAAAAAACCCTCAGATGAAGCCATAAGCAAAAGTTGGGTACAGTTGTGAAAGTAGTGTTCTGTTAGTAGCATAGTACAACGTAAGCAAGTTAATAAACTAAAGCAAAACATCACACAAAGCCACCTTTGTTTTAAGATCATCAAGGACATCGGCCACAGTACTCTGCTTTGGGAGTCTGACAGTAAGAATAACTACCTGAATAAACAAATTAAAAAATAAAAATAAAACAATATGAAAAAAGTCTAGATGAAAACCTGAAGAAAAATCAGATCCCTGTACTCACATCGTCTTTGGTAGCATGGTGAAATCCAATTTTCAGATTTTTGCAACCATGTAAATCTAGCAAAGGGATGTCAAGTACTTCATAGTATAATATATCCGAAGTCTGACATAGAAGAAAGGAGTAAGATGTTTTGTTTTTAAATATGTAAGGATTGAACTATATCTACCAGATTGTCGTCAGCCAGCATATCAGATAAATGTTTCACCCCTCTGTACTCAATAGGCTGGGGTTTTGGTTGTTGAGAGGAGCAGTCGTGTGGGGTAAGCCTGATTTTGGATGGATCGTCCAAACCAAGTTGTTGAGCACACTCTCCACCACATCATCATATGTATAGAGCATTGGCCTAGAAATTATAACATATAATATGTGATAAGGATGGGATTTGAAGCATAATAATATATAAATACTTAAAACTTCTCGCAAGGAAAATACTGCAATAGTATTAAATATAATGAATCTCTCCAATGAATTCCAAAAGGCTTACATCTTCAGGCAGAAGCTATCTTCTTTAGGTTTAGCTAGAGATCGGAAGTGAAAAACCTAAAATACATCCATTAGAGATTAAAAACAATCAGCTTATAGCATTCAATATAAACAGCTCATACAGATACCTGCCGATATGCACAAAGCGAAAATGAGGAAAGTAATATAAATCAGACATCATAGCATGAACAAATATAAAAGGTAGCTTCATTTTTGAATATCATCAAACCAAACAAATTGCATTTATTTGAACCCCAAAGAGAAAATACCTTGGGAATTGCGCACGTATTCTAAGTATGAAGGCACATCTGGATAGCGGACACTTTTCTCAATTTTCAGTTTCTGGAAGCATACAATATCTCCATTTTCTAGCTGCAAAAAATATATATATATATATATTCACACACACACAAATTAATGCTCCAACCAAAGATACATTATCTCAATGTGCATCAATTGCATATATAATTTATTTACCTGGCTATCTAGAAATGTGCCATTTCTTATCAATAGGATAACACATGATATTTGGTTCGAACCTAATTTCCTGTACACAAGAATAGGCACCGTTAATTCACTAATGCCACATGATTCATGTCATTCGTGGAGATCAGAAAAAGAAGATGCCATAAAACAAAAAACAAAAACAAAAAACTTCTCCCATATGGTACTGCTTATGCCGGAATAAAAAAATTTAATGGAACATGATACACTTTATTGATCATCAATCACTAACAAGCTTAGATACTAAATAATTGAAACCATAACTGTTTGACCCAAGCTCAGCACGAAGCAGGTAAACAGGTGTAAGAGATTTAATACAAAATTGTTCATGTATCTTCGCACAACAACTTAAGCTTTTGGGAGAATT
>JAVKPL010009062.1:0-35244 GCA_032173675.1 Gastrolobium villosum | reverse complement strand
ATTTGTTTATCAACCCTCCCCCACCCCTTGCACAATATGCTAATAACAAACTATTTCTACATAAACTTCCCCCAAATTTACATGCAAGTTACCGGCAAATCCTTTTTATGAGGATTATAATTTTTTTGAATAAATTCAAAAGTAACCGAAGACATTATATCGAACATCGTCCAATCCTTTTGGGATAGCTCTCAGCAAATAATTTTCTTCAGATTCAGATGGCTCGAACTGGTTTAGGGATAGCTCTCCCAAATTCTTTTCTTTCCATTCCCAAAGAAGTTTGGTTGAGGATTATAATTTTCAAACCAAATATAACATAAGAAAAAACAATTCCCTTCCACATAGAAGCACATTTAAAGACATTAATTACAAGAGAAAAAGTCACATGGTTGAACTCGAGAACTCTGTGTAACGAGCTCAAGCTCTTACCATATGTGTCAAGGGAATTTGATTGAGGATTATAATGTTCAAACCAAATATAACATAAGAAAAAAAAATTCCCTTCCACGTAGAATCACATTTAAAGACATTAATTACAAGAGAAAAAGTCGCATCTTTGATCTTTCTTATTCAGTAAGATGAAAATGAATTCTGATTACAAAATAAAACTGCATAAAAAAAAAAAAATTCCCTTCCACATGGAATCACATTTAAGACATTACAAGAGAAAAAGTGGCATCTTTGATCTTTCTTATTCAGTAAGATGAAAATGAATTCCAATTACAAAATAAAACTCCATAAGAAGTATGACTCAAAAGCTACAAACAGAACTACCGTAAAATACACTACCTAACAGAATTCAGTCCATGTGAAATAAATCTTTGATAGTACTGTTATACCCGGATTCAGTGCATTCCATGAATGGGAACATTATGTCAGACTAGAGAAAAAAAAATTGGCATAAAAAAAAGAATTTTGATTGACATATAATGCTCCAATTAATGAGATGCAACATTAGCGGCGAAGATTTATTCGTCCATATGGAGTTTGTGCATCTACTCGTAATAAACACGTCCATAAACACCATTAGGAGGCTGTCTTTTCCTTTTCATGGGATTTTTGAATCCTCTATTGACCAGACTACAATAATGAAGACCAAAAACACAGAAAGAAAGACGAGACAGCGCAAGAGCCAAGAAGGCAAAAAAAAAAAAGAAAAAAGTTATGTTGCAAGAAATTAAAGCGGCACTCTAAGCTATTCCATGAACATTCGCAGCCAAAGCTAGCAAAATTAAAATAGACTGAAATTTATAAAAAAAATAAAGAAGAAATTAAAGATTATCAGCATGGGCATCATCATCTGATACAAACAAACCAAAGAAATAAATAGTAAATTACAAAAGAAATGAAGGGTCACCATCACCATAATCTAAATCTTACTCATACACACAAACCAAGCGAATAAATGATGAATGCAAACACAAAAGTTCTATCCTAACTCTGTTCATGTCCATCTTCATTAGTTGGTGGGGTTGCTTCGGAAAGATCCCAATGCCTTGATAGCTGCTGCTCTCAGTATGTATTGATGATATGCAGCTGCTGCCAACGCTCCCACGAATGGCCCAACCCAGAAGATCCACTGCAACCACCCACACACAAACAAACCCACGAGTTAATTAATAAAACATGAACATGCACGTTAATTTATTTATAATAATCTATGTTAAGGAAAGAAAGAAACATACATGGTCATCCCAAACTTTGGTATCGTTGATGATAACAGCAGCACCAAAGCTCCTAGCAGGGTTTATCCCGGTACCAGTAATTGGTATGGTAGCCAAATGAACCACGAAAACAGCAAACCCGATTGGCAATGGAGCCAAAACCTGCACAACCCGACCCGTTTTTAGTAATTAAAGAACCCAAGCAGCAAAAAATCGATAAGTAATTGAATAAATGGTTCAAAGTGGAAACTTACGGGGACATGTGAGTCACGCGCGCTTCTCTTGGGGTCAGTGGCAGAGAAAACGGTGTACACGAGCACGAAAGTGCCGATAATCTCAGCACCAAGTGCAGTGCCTTTGGTGTAGCCAGCGCTCACCATGTTAGCACCGCCATGGAGAGAGTTGTAGGAGTGCTTCATGAAAGCCTTCACCAAACCAACGCCACAGATAGCACCCAAGCACTGTGCTACCATGTAACAAATAGCTCGAATCAGAGACACTTTCCGAGCCAAGAACAGGCCAAAAGTGACCGCAGGGTTGATGTGGCCACCTATTAACACAAACAAACAAAACCCGTTCAGAATGTCTCAGTCAAAAAAACAAACACTGGTTCACAAAGTTACGTACGCACATAGAAAAAGAAGAATAAGTGATGAGTGTGTTACCAGAGATACCGGCGGTGCAGTAGACGAGGACAAAGATCATGCCACCGAAGGCCCAGGCGATGCCGAGAAGGCCAACACCGTCGCAGGGTCCGGTTTGTTTGTTGTTACCGATGACGGTTGCGACGGTGATGTAGAGGAAGAGGAGTGTGGCAATGAACTCGGCAATGAGAGCTCTGTAAAAGGACCAGAGCTTAATCTCAGCTAAGTCGATGAGAGGTGCTGGCGGTGGGTCTACGTAGTCTTTCCCGTGATGGCTCTGGTGCCCTTCTTCGCTCACTTCCTTCGACATTTTTCTCTCTCTCTCTATCTGAGTTGTGTTAGTTTTGTTACAAAGTGCGAAGAGGAGAGAAGGGGTTGGTCCTTTTTATGGGAAGATAAGGGCAAAGGAGTAGTATAGAGTGTGAGTATCCAAAGTCTTATAAACTCCACGTTAGTTGCTCTTCAAACAATGTGAAATTATATATCTAAACACGTCCCCTCACGTAATAGCCCTCTTGACTTGAAGCATGGATTATGCAACAGGCATAATCTTTGGTTTATTTTTTTTGTTCTTCCACTATAAAATGGGGGACGGTGAGAATCTAATACCATGTTGGAATACACCACTTCAAAAACTAGCTAAAAATATGAAAGTGTCCAAAATCTTATAAATTCCATATTAGTTGTTATTTACCGAATCTTCAATTATATATATCAACGTAAAATATAGTACTTGAGTGTGGATAAGGCAAGGGCAACTTTGGAATGTTAAAAACAAACATAAAACAGTTGAAGACAGACACACACAGGGAAGGTGGGACAGGGTTGAACAGCTCGACCATGTGAGAGCTAATCATCTAATGGGTAGCCACCACAACATGTCAGCCTGGCAACCAATTTCACCCCCACACATGACACACCAACAACAACGGTCATCTCTTCTTTCATAATCTCTCTCTTTCTCTACTTAATTAATTAATTACGAAGATTATTATCTAGACTCTTCCACGTTATACTTGAATTTGCTCGTCTCAAAAGACAAAATATCATCTCACTCTACAGTCCACACCCCCCAAAACAGACAAACCATATCTCACTGTCACTGAAAAGTGTTTAGCAATTAGCACGCCAAGGCAATTCTGTTGTTATGATATTAATAATGCAGTGAAAATTAAAAACATTATACATAATTGAGATTTAAAAATGTTATCTTCACCTACTTCTAAAGGTTTTATAATTCTCATTCGATATGAGAATTACAATTTTCCTACACACCCATGGATTTCCATGTTGCCATGGGTCCTACATATAACTTTTTTAACACATAGGTCTCACATGCTTTTTATCTCTACAACATGAAATTTCAATTTTCCTTCGACATGAGAATTATAAAACCCTCCTTTTAAATATACACCTTTCGCATTTTATTTTATTTTTTAGTAAAAGACATCTTTTGCATTTGTTTATATGATAGTGTGTTTATATATAAAGTATTGTAAATTTAGTTATAATTAGATGATAAAGCTGTATAAGTATATTTATAAAGCTGCTTAAAGAAATTATGATACTAAACATTTTTACTTTTAGACAACGGCAGGGCAAGGGGAAACCATTTCGGCTCAGTTTCCAACAAACATCGCTTTCAAGAGTATCCGTTGAGTAAAATGGATGAAGTGGTTATTTTCTGCTCAGTGACCTCTCACCTCAACGGATGAGTTCCGGTCTGGTTTGGACTATGGTCCCTAATGTGGCAGACGCATACGTGTCGCTCAGTACGACAACTGTTTCAAAGAAACAATAAAAACCATTCACCCCTTAAATAAAAAGTATTAGATATCAAAAAAATTTACTACTAATTTAATATTTATTTAATCACCATCGAATTAAAAAAAGAGAATATTAAAAAAAATTTGAAAAAAAGAAAAAATACTGATCGAATGGTGATTAGGTAGGTAATAAATTGGTAATAAAAATATCTCTCTTTAAAATATTAATGTTGCTCAAACTTTAATACTCACTTTTTCTGACTCTGCTTACGGGATATATTTTTAAATATTATGGGTGTACCACTAAATGGGAAAATTTTAAAGAAATATAATTTTTTTATAATCATTTTAGTAAATGAATATAGTGAAATCGGTAAAGCGGATGTATTAAAAGTTTCGTGCTGCTTATGGCTGGGTACCTGAATTCTGATATGCCAAATCACCATCAAACATGTCCTCTGCTCTGCCATCTATTAAATGCCCTGTCCTTATCCTATCAACGGCATCATTTTTTTAAGAAGCACAGCACAAACGTCGAGTGGAGGTGCTAAGCATTCAAAACGATGCTATTTCGCTGTAATCTGTCATTTGTATTCAACTGTATAATTCTTTGGGAACAGTAATCAGAAAGTCATTTTTCATCCTTTTTTTTTACTTAAATGGAACGTGAATAATGTTATTTTCCAATCTGTTATGGGATAAGTTTGCTACCCGATGTAACGAACTCAGTTTGTTCACATGTCACATTTTTAGTAGATAACAATTTTTGATTTTAACCAAGTTCCCCTACATGATAGGCGAACTTGATTTTTTTTTTTAAAATTTAATACTTGTTTTCCACTAAAAAATATAACATGTCAGCGAACCGAGTTCGCTATACCGAATAATGAACTTGCCCTCATGATAAATTGGAAAATAATATTATTCGCGTGGCACTTAAATAAAAAAATTAGTGAAGAGTAAGATTTTGTTCAGCAATTATTTGAAGGTAAGAAATCAATTTATCACGCTAATGCTTCCTGCCCAAATACTATTGCTTATCACGCTTATAATTTTTGGCTAAATCTAGTATCATGTAACATAATTTAAAAGCATTTTTCTTACTCAAACAAAAATCATGTGGGTCCCATACATATAATAAAAATAAAAATTGCTGGTGCGAAACTAATGAGTGAGTAGGTAAAAAATTTTATATCATGTTACATAATATTAATTTTCCCCATAGTTTTTCTTACCAAATACTATTGCTTGTTTGTATGAAACTTGGATATATATTTCTTTAATGGCTCGTTGCTTCAAGTGCTGAGACAAAGTGACTAAAATTTAATACAAACAAACAAGCCTTGGTTATAGAAAGATACTATATTCTATTATTTTAAAAACTCGGCTAATAAACGAACCGATGAAAGTATGTGCGATTCGACTATAATTATCAAGTCAGTAACACTTAATTTTTTTTAAGATTATATATTAAATTAATATAAGTTCATTTATAGGTAATATTATTATGAGAAAATACTTTAGATTATTTGGTTTTTTTACACATTAATAATGTAATTAAACATGTATTATTGCTAAAATACAGAGAATAACAATTAAATATACAAATTTTAAACTATAAGAGAATATCAGAAATATACTATTTGATAATTGATAAAATCTATATGTTGATTCAGATTTGACTTTGTTTATTTACTATTATTGAATATAATTTAAGGTTAACTTTATTACAAACAAATAAGTTCAAAACATTTTAAAAACTAAGGTAAATTTCTTATAATAAAAAAGAATTAGTAAATATAAAACATTCTCTGGAATGGAAAGGTGTAGAATGTGAGGGTCTGGACAAGTAGGACCTAAGATGAGTAGGAGTGGGACATGTTGCAATCGACTGACTAATTCAGAAGGATCACGTCATGTGGCTTTAGCTGGCTGAGAATCTAGCTCCATCCTCGGCTCAGAAGGAGAGCATTTTGGGTATTTGAACTAAGAAATGCGAATTTCCAAAAAATCCACTTGTTAGGTTTGTTAAACAAATATCGTAGGGTTTTATGAGAGTTATACCGTAGGAAAAATGATTGTGTTATGATATAGAGATTCTTTTTGCGTGTCAAAATTTTTTTTTTTACTGTGAGCCCCACAAAATTTTGTATGTGTAGGAAACTTTTTATGGTCATGTTAAATGATAGAAGATAAACCCAATATTTTATCGGATTAATATATGAAGATGTATTTCTGGAGATAATTTAATATGATCAGGGACCACCATTTTTTATGTGGTCCTTAGTGTAAATATGAGGGTAAAATTGGAAAAGAAAAAAATAACAGGAGTAAATAGAGAAAGAAAAAATTAATATTGTGAGAAAAAATACCAAAAAATTCAGTGGTTCAGGACCATATAAAATATTTCCGTATTTTAGGTGATTATTTGTTTAGTTACGCATATGATAATAAATTGGACACATTTGTATGTGTTACATGTCTAAACACATTTGTATAAAGTGCATATTTTTGACAAATTTGAACATATCTGGTGACATGTTTGTGTTAGGTGTGCATTTCTGACAAATCTGACCAGCACAATATTAAGATGCGTCATGTTTAAGCACGTATTTCATGGCATAGTGGCATCACAATCAGAAACACACATGTGTCAGATACGCGACTAAATGCGTAACCACTAAAATGGGTCTTTCTACATTAATTCGATAAAATATTCAGGTGGATTCATATTTTTTTGGGTAAGAAAACCGAGCATTTTCAATAGACGAGATACATTTCAGTAGATATGATGAGAGATTTTATACTATACGTTTTCAAAAGTATATAGTATAAAATATAAAAATTATATTTTAATAAAAATTATTATTTTTTCTTCTGAAAAATATCAACTAATGTGTATACTTTCATTGATTCATTGTATCTACAAATGTAGTACTATACAATTTTCTGCTCGGAAGCTTTTAACGTCTGTTATTATGGCTTAAATTAAGACTTTATACACGTTAGATTATGTAAATCACATTAAAATATATTAATTTCTAATTTTTCATATAATAAGAATTAACTTCATTTAAAAAATTAATTTAAGTGTTTCAAATAAACAACACTTACGATTTTTTCGTTCCCTCCCACTTTCGGATATCCAGTTGTTAAAAGTACTAAATACTACTGGTTTCGGTCCCTCCCGCTTTGAAGTCTTTCTAAAATTGCAACGAATATTGCGCCGTGACAATTCAAATCCCCCAGGAAAGTTCACAATTAATGTAAAAAACTTAAATACAGTATGTTAAAGTCGAACATTATTTTCATGAAAATATTATAGTTAATTTGAATTTATTTTAAGAGTGCATTTTTAGAAATTAAAATTATTTTATTAATAAATTATATATATTTTCTTCATTAATTAGATAAAAAGAAAGTGTTAAACATTAATTTATTATCTAAGATATTGAATATGTTTTATTTTCTTTGATGGTTACGATTTTTGATTTATTAACTTATAACCTGGAAGCACACTTGAACTGAATTCGTGACATTATTAACACTCGTCAATAAGGAGAAAAAAAAACAGATTATTGTACACGTTTAAGTTGCGTTGCGGCCATATCGTTTTAGAAACAGATCCTTCTCCGACGAACAGCTGAGAGAAAGGGAATCGCGTTTTAGGCTGAGTTTATACACCAGGTGATTGATAAAATAAAATAAAAAGAAAAAGATGATGAAATGGAATAGAATAAAAATAATATATATTAATTATATATTTTGATCAAATAAATAAATTTGTTATTTGATTGAATATATTAAAGTTACAGATATATCAAGGCTTATTTGATTGATTAGTTCAAGATTAAAAAATAACTATATCAAGGCTTTTTTTAGGATCTACCAATTAAGAGAAATTTACTCGTAACATAATTTTTTAGAAGAAAATCACCAAATTATGCCGAAGGGGACAAGCATGTACCTCTTCAAATAACTTAGTTCATGATTAAAATGTGTAAAATAATGTTTTCAAGTTATTTGTTTGTAAAAAAAATTAAAGTATCAATGATAGAAAATAATAAAACCATTAATGTAGTCCATTCATCAACTTAAGTTTTTGTGTTAAAATTATTCTTTTACATGGTATCAAAGCTGGAATTAATAAATGGTCACGAATTTAATCCTTATCACTCCTATTTAATTAATAACTGATTAAGTATTATGAAAATTCTTAATACAGATAGATGAACCTATGTATTGTCTACTCTTCAAATCATATAAACTCTCATGAGATGAGATGTGGTATATTATAAAAGTATAAAATCATTAACACAATCTTACCTATCAATTTAAGTTTTTGAATTAAAATTATTCTTTACATTTGTGATCCACACACTTCTTAAAATTGTAAGACCCATCAATTATTGGAAGACACAATACACAACGATTGCACTAGCTTCCTCAAAGATCTCCTTGACAAATTGTTTTCTTAATATTATAACATTAAACATTTAATAAAATAGTAGTAGTTTAATTAGCGCATGAAAGCTGAACAGACGAGATAAAAGTATCTATTCGATTTTATTCTATGTCATTTTTGGAAAGTGTTTAAAACTTTAACTATGGACCTACCCCGAATCCATTTAGTCGAAAAATTATAAACTGAAAGAATATTTCGGGAAAAAAAGAACACTAAATGTTTTAAGTTTATTTGTTAGGAATATGATTCTTGATATCTCAAAAAGCTATCAATTAAATAAGTTGTGGAGCAATTATTTTAGGACATACTGCAAATGAAGAGGGGATATAATCAAACTTATCAACCCTATTCTCCAATGATAGAGTTAGCAAAAGTACTTAGTCGTTGCCAAAAAAAAATTTACCTAGTGCAAAAGACTAAATTTTATCCCTTTTCAGATGCTCCATCCTAACTACTGTTGTTTACACACATCTAAAACATGGTTAGTTTTTAAAAACTAATCTGTGCCAAGGCATTGGGTGGAGCCAACGTGGCTCCGCCACTAGGGGTGATAATAAGGCCATGGGCCTATCACGGGCCTTAGGTCCAGCCCGTTTCGGCCGACTCGGCCTATTTTTTTTAATTATTGGACCCAGACTTGTACTTATGCAAAAGCCTTTTTATTTAAAAGGCCTCAAGCTTCCAGAGCCAAACCCGACCTTGAAGCCTTGGAGGCTAGCCCGTATACAATAAGTTTATTTTTTTTTTTATTTTTATATTAATCATTTGAGACAGCGAGTGTCGCTTTTCATAATTACTAACAATATTTCATAATTACTAACAATGATTGGTAAAGAAATAAGAGATATGAAGATGTAGAAAAGGAAAGATTAAAAATGACAAAAAAAAAAGATGAAGGTAATTTTGTTGCTGATGCTTTGGCAACCAAAGGGAGACTATTAGACACCTGGGATCTACAGCTTTTTCTTGAAGTCCCTATGGATTGTAGAGAGTTGTTTGCTAGAGATTTGATGGGCACTACTTGCCCTAGATCCTGTTTTGTTTCTAGTTCTTTTACTTTTCCCTTTGTTCAAATTTTTTTTTAAGGAAAAGCAACGTAAAGTAGAGTAAATGTGCCGTTGTTATCTTGACTTTTTAATATTAATATGTTTTTTTATTATAAAAGAAAATTATTTTCTTACAAAAAACACATACGAGTGCATGATTAATGGGTTAAATATTGCTGCAAATTGAAAGGTAAGGTTTTTATTTTTAATAAATTAACAGGCCACAAGTTTAAGACAAGCTTTTATTTTTTATAAATGAATCAGGCCACAGGCTAATATTATATTCGTAACAGGTAACGGGTTAAGGCCAATCGGACACGTTTAAATATAGGCTTGGCCCGTTAAGATCAAAGTTCGGCTCGGCTCGACCCGTTAACACCCCTATCCACCACCACTAGTTTCATTCTCATCATAGATAGTAACGGAGCTAAGATTTAATTTTAGCCGGGGCCAAAAAATTTGAAATCAAATTATAAAAATATTTTCGTAATTATACAAATCTATCAGGAAAAAAATTTACTTAAAATTTTTAAAGTAATACGATTAATGTTATTTTAACAAATAATAAATATTTATTTGAAATTTAAAATATAATATAAAATTAAATAAGTAAAGAAAATGCAAATTATATGTATATATACATATATGAAATTTTCATATGATTTTTATGATCATTCTCATACGATCTTTATGAACATTATTTCATGTGATGTTAATGAAAATTTATTTCATGTGATTTTTGTGTATAATTTTTTTTATCTTTTATATTTTAATTTGGTTTGGACTTATAAACTTTAGTTTGCAACTTGGTAGTTCTTATAGGTTGTATTAGGTTTTTTATAATAGGTCAGGATAGACCTATAAATCTCAAATGTGTACCTATTCTATAAAAAGAGCTTTTTTATAACAAAGAAAAAAAGTCAAAAGTCAAGAGCAAAAAGTTGTAAGGAGAAGGTCTTTTTAAATTATATCAGCTTTTTTTGAAATATGTATTTTTTTTAAATAAACAGCTTTTAAGTAACTTTTAAACTAAATTTTTTATATAATCATCAAACAAGCTCTATTTTTTTTTAGCTTTAGCATCAAAATAAATTTTAGCTTAAAAAATGAGAGGTGTCAAATATGCTCTTATCCCATTTTTTATTAAAAAAACATTTGATTTCAACCTACAATAATTATAAAAATCCTAATAAATATTTCTCCTTCTATACCGCTTTAATTATAATATTAAAAATATAGTTAAAGTGATACATAATAATGTGTAATGACTCATATTATAATTAATTAAACAGTACACACTTCGTTATTCATGACTCATGATTCATGAGTAGTAAAAGCAATTTGCTCCGAGAGAGAACTTAAAAAATTTCTCATGATAAAGAAGCTGGTTTTGATGATTTTCGTGCTTAGCTGGGCTTTCATCATTTATGTGCCCCTAAATTAGGCAGTTGCTTGCAATATCTCTTTACCAAAATAATTAATCACTCTGTTGATTGTTAACTCTAAAAGGCAGCCTCAATGTGGACCATGCGTCCAATCCATACCAGCCATCTCTTTCTTTTTCATCTTTTCATGACTTTAGGTTTGTAAGTAGAAATCCAAGATTGATTAATTACCATTATGATTCAAACTGAAATCAACGGAATGCTATAATAACTCGCCCCAAAAGCCCCTTGCAACAAGGAATAGTGGAAAATAGTTGTCTGGTTGTGGTCCCCAAAATTAGTTCCGCTTTAACAAAGTAACAACTAATCAATTAAAAATGAGGATAAGTATACAACATAGCATAACTGGACATGTAGCCGTTGTGGAAGTTTCACCAACCACAATCTGACTCAACTTTTTATAAATTAGGATAAATAGGAGAATTACAATGAAAGATCAATCTTTGCATGAATTTTAAATATTGATTTATACCTCTAATCCTCCGTTACTTATGGTTATGCTCGGTTGGATGCAATGGTTTTGAGAGAGTGTAAATAAGAGTGAGAATGGAATGAAATATAATGTAAATATTTATTTTTTGTTTAATATAGGTATGAAGGGAATGTTGAATACATTCTATTTTTATGTTTGATAGATTATAATTGTAAAAACAAATATAACAGGTCCTGTTAATGAATGAATTAAGAATACTTGTTATTTTTACCAAAAAAAAAAAAGAATACTTGTTACAGAATTAAAAAAATAAATAATGAAAACTAATAATCATTAATACATAAAAAAAATTAAAATTATTCAATTTTTTTTTATTTTCAATAAATATTTCAAAGGCATTAATTAAAATATGATCATTTGCATTCAGAAGTAATTCTTGAATAAAGTCTAATATATTTACTATAATCAATCATCAGCAAATGTAAAAATAAAAATAAGTATATTTCTGATATGGTACATACAATCTTATAAAATTTATTATTCTTACACCGGTATAAGTTGATCCTATCCCATATATATATATATATATATATATATATATATATATATATATATATATATATATATATATATATATATATATATATATATATATATATATATATCGAATTATCAACTATTAATTTGATTGCATATGGTATAAAGCGTTTACCAGAGAAATTTTCATACAGTCAAAACCAAACGCCAAATGAAAGAAGATTTTGGTCAAAGGGCAAAGATTGATAAAAAGGCACTACGGGAACGTTGGCCCACTCCCAAAGTTATAAACTTGTATGGGCTTGGATTCGGAATCATAGACATCCGTCATAGAAGGATGTCATTGTTGTCTTTAACTTTAATAAATAAATAATGACTTGTATAACTAATATAGGTAACATTATATGACACCAAATAAGAGAGGTATTTCGATCTAAAAGTACCTAAAAAAAATTCGATTTTTTTTATATGTTTGCTTCTTTGTCATTTTAATTCTCAAGCCATCAATTTCAAGAACTACTGTACTAGTGTAATGTTCTCATATCAGAAATAAATGATTGAATGGTACGAGACTTTTTTTTTCATAAAATTTGTAAAGAACCAATTCAACCAAAAGGTTAAACTCGTGGGTGAGTATTTTTTAATGGTTTTATATATCTCAATATGCTCCATCACACGAGAGCCTATTGGGCTAGAAGGGTGGACAATGCACAGACCCAGCTACATGTGGGAACAAAGAAATTCCACTCGAAAGAAAGTGAGGGGCGGCGAGGTTTGAACCCAGGACATGAGGCTCTGATACCATGTAAAGAATCAATTTAACCCAAAAGTTTAAGCTCGTGGGTGAGGACTTTCTAATGATTTTATATATCTCAACAAAATTATTAGAAATGATTGAAGTGGGTTCCAACAGTTTTGCTCTTTTTTTAATTGACTGAAGAAACCGATAAAGTGCTTGTAATAATGTGCTAGTACTGTAATTGGTGATCCACTTCACTAATTTCTTCCGTGATAATGTGATATACCCCCTAAAGTAGTAGTCATATTTGAAGGAAGAATAAAAGAAAAGAAAAAGAGAGTGGTATGCATTTTTATTTTTGGATACCAGAGTTGCATTCACTTGACCCTTGTGTTCTTTACTTCAGTCCTTTCTACAAAATATATAAGAACATTGGAAGCAGATCAGAGACGAGCACCCAAAGTACACTATCTTCCCTGTGCTTGCAAAGCTGTGGCACAAAAGCAACACAACAATCTGACTCTGAAAATATTGACCCATATTTGATTTCGTTAATAATGCTGTGTATCACATTTAACATCATTATTAAAATTCTGATAAATAATTAACGGGATTATGGGCTTAGCACCAACATGGCACTCGGCTATTTCGTATACCTGGTAATCAAAGAAGTGCATTTTGGTTCCTTCTTCCATGACCCAATTTGGGAAGTTAAAAAAAAAGAAAAACATCAAATGATACAAATCAATTTGTTATATGGCTTTTAAAAAGAAGAGGGGGGGGGGGGGGGGGGGGGATAAGTCATATTTTGTTAATTACGAATTTACTTATAGACCTTTTTTTGGCTTTCTCATCAACCATAATTGACTATGAGAGACATTCATATCATAGCAACTTTGATACAAAAATTAAAGACCTATCACTCACCGCCTTAAGTTTTACGCGACCTATCACTCACCGCCTTAAGTTTTTACGCGAGTTGATTGTTTTTTATAGTATTAGAGCTAAGGTGATCAAAGGAACATAAGATCAATCCTCACCGGTCCCATTTTCTAGTGGAATCAAATCAGCATAAGATAAAACAAAAAAATTAGACTTGTGTGAGAAGGTATGTTATAGAAATAAATATAAAATTAGGGAAAAATTATTCTTATGTTACGTGTGATAACTTTCTCTCCTACACACTCTTCGATAATTGTGTCACATTTTTCTTTTCTTTTCTTTTTATTTTTCAGATAGTGGAGCCCACAAATTTATCTCTATAATATGAGATAACTTATCTCATTTAATATGAGATTAATAAAACCCATAAAACTATTACAGGCACATCACTTACCAACTTAAATTTTTAGGTGAGCTGATTGCTTTACATTAATATAATTTACCAACAAAATAAACTCCCTAACATATAGCATCACTTCAAAATGAAAGTTCACTATTTGCTAAAAAAAAAAATTAATCTCACCCATTGAGGTGCATGCTGTTAATTTTTCAATTTGTGAGGTGTTGTCTAAATAGGCGTACAATTAAGTTATTAAAATTCATACAATTTACAGATAACGTACAACCAAAGGAGACTATAGAGTGAGATTATCAAAAAAAAAAAAGGAGACTATAGAGTTTAGATACCTAACTTTGTCATATCAAATAGAATCAAATTTGAATGCACTATGGGTTAAAAAAAATTTGTACATTATTATCCAATGATGTGTTGTCACATCATTTAATAAGTTTGTAAATTATTTAATGAATATGACAACATATGAAATTCATTCTGATACTGCATTTAAATTAAACTATCAAATATGGGAATCCTAATAACTAAACATGTTGTTATACATAATATCTTATCCACATATGCACATAAGATTCCCGCGTATCAAAACATGTCCTACACGTGAGAGTAAAGCCTGCTGGCCTGCAATGAACGTGTGGAATTCTTTTCTTTTGTACACATGAAAGATTCAAAGAGGATTTAGGGTAATGCTGTAACCTGGGCCAGCCCAGTTGAAGAGAGTATGTGAGCGTGCGAGCTATCAATAACCATTGCAATAAAAAAACTCTACGTATTGAAAATATATTGTTGAAGTTGTGCAATTGGAAAGTACCTATACAATTCTGTAAGCACTTACTGTTATATCTGGAAAGAGCCTGTCTGCAATGATTTTGTTTGCTTGTTCCCTCTTTTCGTCACTTTGCTTTGAAGATATACAATATGAAAGGCGAGGGGTGTAAAGTTAAGAGCAGTTGAATAGGATGCGAGGACGTTATGTATTCTTAAAAGGTGTCACAATCCAATGTATCTGCAAGGAAGAAAATTACAGCCAAACAATATAGTCAATTGTTTGTTGGGTGTACCATGAACTTTTTCCGGTATAAACTGTAAAGCAGCATGCAACAGAGTCTTACAATGTTATTTTCGGGTTTTTTCCAATAAAATCCTTGAATAGCAATGACGGCCAAGTTTGAAGATACAAGGACAAATATACTCAAGGAGTGCTTTCCCATCCACTCAAACACAGTTGTCAAACGCCTGTGACCATGGAAATCTACCTGCAGTGGAGAAAATGTATTACAACTTGGTCAAATTGGGTTCGTTCCAAATTAAAATGTTCCCTACAAAGAACGGCAACGACAAACCTTTGACATCAGAAATTGGAGAGTCATGCAAATATAAATGTTACAAAACACAGTGCATACGGTAGGGATAATGTAATGAAAGATATGACCAAAGAACGTTGTATAGAAGCCAAAACTAAACTCTGATCAATGGCACAATACTCTACATTATATATAAGCCATTAGGAATAAGCTAGTGGTCAAAAGTTTGATAATTTGTTGGAGGTCATAGGTTTAAATCTCCATGTTGTCATTGTACTAAAATAAAAAGCAGATATTGTATATAATATCTATTTGTAAACAGCTTTCTCTTGTCACAACACTTAGAACTCACCAGAACGTATAAAGCGACAAATGTGAGACCAGAAGCTGCAGATGTTAGTAGCGTATAACTGACTGTGTACAGAGATTTGTTCAGAGGAATGCCTGTAATGAAAAAATGTAAAAAATCAACATAACTTTTTCAATGGCATCAATGAACGTAGAAAGAAGTTGATTTGCTAAAAACAAAAAAATCATGATTATGAATAGAAAATGCTTGAACTATTATCAATTAGTAACTTCTAGTAGGTATTCCACAAACTGAAGATACCCACAGACAGTTTACAGCACACACCTATTAAGGCTAGGAACAATCCAAGACCCAAAAATGAAACTGAAAACCACAGCCAGTTGTGTAGGCGCCCTTTGTGATCCTACAGTACAAGTATAGAGAAACGTAAAAGGTCAGCTCCACCAGACAGTCAACAAGAAAATTTCAAGCCACAATTTACAATGGATATGGCAGAGGATTCAGTGCCAAAATAAGCTACAAAGGGAAGTGTACTATTAGACCACAGAGTTAAGATTTTAAAGAACTCATCTTTGAAAACACTAAAATTTCTCAGGCCATTGAGGTTCAGTAAACTTGATATATGATCTCACCTGTAGATGGGCAAGAACATGACCATATTGAAGTCCAATTATGCATGAAACTGCAGCTGTTATGGAGCTGTGAACAAGTAAAACAAACACAACTTAAATACTAATTAAAGCATACAATCAACATATAAGTTGCTGTTAAATAAATATATTTTGCCAAACTATCAATGAAAAATCATAAAAGAATGTAAGCATTGGGATAAATGAATATATTCTATCAATATCTGCTATTTATTCAGTAGAAAAGGAGCCTTCTAGGCCTTTCAATCAATCATGAACCTAGATTACGGTTGAAAGAATCAATGCACGAAGTGATCACATCTTTAAGCACAATAGATAACACACAAACATGAGATCAGTCAGTAAGACAGTTCCAGAAAATAAGGACCTCTAGGTGAACATCAACTGAAAGCACGTATCAACTCAGTCTTTCCAAAAGTAGAAGCCTATTAAAACTCTAATGAAAACAAAGTGTATGTTAAAGAAAGATGCCTGCAAAAGTAATTGAAGTAAATACTTAGGTATGTTGATTGTCCCAACCAAGGACTCCTCCATCAAAGAGTTTGGTAAAGTTACTTTTAGCACAAATCAAACAAGGACCTCATTCTTTTTGGAGGAGTTTAGAAGGAAAAATCAAGCAGGTTTTATTTGGAACAATATCACTTGGACCCTGTTATATTGTTTCAATAACCAGTAATGGAATACTGCTTAACGGAGATTTCTAGGAGGTACATCTACTAAAGCTTCCAGATCAAGTGTGACACGAATCTGATTGCATTTAACCAGCATGCTATAAGCTTTATTTTACTTTTACAAAGTGTAATTCCATGAGATCACTGATCAGAAAAGAGATCACGTTAACTGCAAAAGTGCAACTCAACATGAAGGAAATCAAAAGTTTCGACTGGTCACCTTAAAATGCCTTCTGGATCAAAAGGAGCATGACACCATGAAGGTGAACTATCTGAAACTTGGCCCTTAGACATATTGCATTCCTGGAAGTTAGATCATCAATAAAGCATTAGTGTGTCAAATTATGCTGTAAAGCATGGAGCAAAGAAATGGGATCAACTACAAGATACCTGAAGATTTCTGTAAACAGGCTTTCTGTACAGATGGTCAAGACCAAGAATATAGCGATCAATCATTCCGGCAGAATTACAGGCAGGTCCAAGATCACCTCTCACCGAACAATTCACCTGATATTGAATTGAGAACATTGCAAGCATTATGAATTAAATATTTTGAGTTCAATTAGAAGTACATTTTCAAACTTGAACACGCAGAGGTAGAATTTTTGACAATTAATAAGCATTGGACAACTATCATAGAGTCTCAGATTTAATAAGAATTCAAATTTTGAAGGCAACTGTAGGAATGCGTGGATATTAGAGACAACCGGTCATCCGTAAGTTGTAGCATGAACCACATGTACAGTTTCACCCTAACCTTAAAACAGGTGCCCAGGACTAGCAAGCATTTCAATATTAAAAAGCATTCAGGTCAAATCCAAAACAAAAATTGAAGCACATAAAAGATAGCAAATTGCCGGTGAGGGGTGCTGAGCCTACTCTTACCGTGTAAATATTGCCACCATCAATTGGAGGCAAAGAAGAGGCTGAGGCCGATGCATCAAACTGCCAATCTGGAACATATAGACCATACAATAATCCCGAGTAAAGTGCCAACAATATTATCATAATAAACCTGCATAAAAATAATTTGTAAAATTAAGAGGAAAGGAAAACTACATAAAAGAAATATGAATATATTGTTTGCAATACTCAGTGAATAATACTATATTTTGCTAATTTAAGTGGATGTAAAATGGAATAATCCTGTTATTTAAATGTAGTTAATTTTCTACTAACATCTTTGGGTTGGGATTTTGGACTTCGATGAGTGCCAAGCTAGATCTAAGTTTTACTTTTGAACATCCAGCGGCAGCAAATGGTTATCTGAATTATCACATTGATTCTACTGATCAAGGTTGATTTTGTTTTGAGACAATCTTAATTGAGCAGATAAAGACACGAGAGCTCTCATATTTAATATTATGGAAAACAAAAATGACGTGAAAAACCTTACCAATGCCAGTAATAACTTTTGATGAAACCTAATTCTTTCCCTCGCGGAGCTGGAAACCAGATCTCACATAAAGCTGCAACAATGTATCCAATAGATATCCTCTGGATTCATAGATCACCATATCCTAATTATATTAGTTACATTTCTTTGTACAGTCAACTTAGCATGAAAAGTGTAAAGTAGTGAAAACACTATCAAAATGTTTATGTAAACGGCGGATGTACCTGTAAAATGCCCATCCACCGTATTCTTTCAATGTCAACACCATAAGTCAAGGAAGTTATTCCGTGAAAATAACCACCTGAAATAAATACATTATGTTTATTTAGCTGATGAAACTAGAATGACAAAAACACTCGTTGGTGTAAAGAACCAATTCAACCAAAAGCTTAAGCTCATGAGCGAGACCTTTTTAATAAGCTTATGAGTGAGGTTCTTTACAGTTGGATACTACAGCAAATTTGGGTAAACAAGGTTTGATTCCATCAAAATGTATTCCACAAATTCTTATACACACACACACAATTTAGTTGAGCTTATTAATGTTGTGTTGTACAAATCAATGGCAGAGGCGAAGAAGATATTACTACCTTGAAGAACAATACCAAGAATAAAGAGTTTCACTGCTCTAAGTAAGGCTTTCCATGTAGCTTCTCTTCTCTGCGGCCTTCTCTGGCGATTTATTAGGAAAAAAAAGAAAGAAAAAGGGTGAAGAAGCCTTTTAATTAATTATATTAGGTACATGGATACTGCTTCTTCAAAATGCTATGTTGAAGAGTAATTTTATCAAACATAATTAGAAAAAGTAGCATTAACAACAATACAATAGGTACCTTATATGTAAGAGCAAGGGAAATTCCAGCAACAAAGAGAAAAAATGGGAGTACGAAATCAGCCAAACGAAGACCATTCCAGGGGGCATGGGAAATGATGGGGAAGATGGAGCCACCGTAATCAACCAATATCATAAGCTGAAAATAGAATCAAATAGCTTTATGTATGTTTAAGCAAACTAAAAGAAATCATCGATAAATTCATTTTTCCTACAAGCAGGAGATCTTTATTCATTTATTAATTTCAATTTCTTAGCAAATAAAACAGACTTGTTGACCAGAGAGAGAGAGTTACAAAGACAGAGAAGCCACGGAAGACGTCAACGGAAGCGACTCGGGTGGTTCTGCCGGTTTGAAACTGAGTTGGCTCGGAATCGTTGAGCAGCAGGGGCTGTGGATCAGCCATTCTTCTCACGAAATTATCCGAAATGTACTCCGTTGAAGTACGGATTGTGTTTCCACTGAATCTGAGCTGGATTGCAACAAAACAAATGGTACCAAAACTCGATGATGCTTTTTCTTTCCTTTTCTTTTCTTTTTCCTTTTTCTTTTTTAGTATGGTTTGATTTATAGTGTTGACGCGTGCGTAACAGTGTATGAAGTAACTACCAAAGAGCTGAGCATCAACGAGGAGAGAAGCCAGCGTAAGACCCTAGAAATATGCTATTCGTTTCTGACAGCATGGCGCCACCTGATTGGATTGGATCCCTTCATGTTAGTGACTAACACCAATTATGTGTTGTTGCCCCAGAAAATAAGGAAGTATTTAATTCATGTCTTTTTTTATTTTGGAAAATAT
This sequence comes from Gastrolobium villosum, assembly GCA_032173675.1. Lineage (NCBI taxonomy): Eukaryota > Viridiplantae > Streptophyta > Magnoliopsida > Fabales > Fabaceae > Gastrolobium > Gastrolobium villosum. Next base: position 15,245 of record JAVKPL010009062.1, on the reverse strand, counting down.
TTAACGCGAGGATTTTAAGTATTAATAATTAAATCAATAGTGATGATTATGTAACTTTCTATCCTTATATTTTCTTCTCTTCTCTCTTATCACCATTCACTCACCACCCATGTATGTCATCCATGTATAGTTATAATTATCCCACATGATATAGTCATGTTAATTAAGAAATAAGAGGATCCAATCCTTTTAGACATTTCAAATGGGACTAGTGTATGGCTAATGTCACAGCCACTAAGAATGTGATATTGGAAATTTGGAACATATAGAAATAGAACCAATGGCATCGAGGGCTATTTGCTAATGGACAACGGCTAAATCGTTATGTGGCAGTGTGAGTGTGAAACTGTGTACTGCGTACCATAATCTCATCTGAATATGAGACATTACATCATTCCAGAAGGAATAAGTATTTTTAGAATTATAAAATATTTGTTACTTTTGTTTTGATAAATTTAATGTCTCCTCGTCAGTATAACAGTTCATGCAGTAGCAAATTTGTCTAGGGACTTGTTTCACACGGATCTTTTACCACTAATTTTTAAAGAGTTTATTCACTAGTATCCCAAGGGTACTAGTGTCTAGTTGAGTAACATTTAATATTTTTAATCAATTAAAATTTTATAATAAATATTTTTTAGTTCATAATATATAAAATTGTGTTTTTTTTACTTAATAGTCATCATTTTAACTTTTTTAACCATTACCGTGAGGGACCGTTTAGTACACGGAATTTTTTATTTAAAATCCCGAGAAACTGAATTTTTTTAAATTTTAAATTTTCAAATATTATCGTGAATTGAATGTAAAAATTATATTTTTGAAAATCGAGATTATCGGATATCTAAAAATTTCTCTTGTACCAAACACCCCCTAAAAGTCTTCTATTACGAGGGTCAGAGGGTGATAAGGGGAATTGATAAAGTTGTTTTATAGTGATAAAAGTTTAAGTGATGGAATCTAGAAAATAGCCCTACGTTGGCAAGTGAGGGTGTTTCAAGTAGGGATATGTATGAGTTGAACTTAATCGAATCTTTTGAAAAATTGAACTGAATTGGTTTAAATGATTCGGTTCAAAAATGATTTGGTTCGGTTGTAAATGGTCCGATTCGGTTCGGAATCGGTTTGGGTTGACCCTATTTTGAAAAGAAAACAAAATTAAAAATTTTAAAAATAAAGTTATAAAAATCAATTCAGTTCGGTTTGAAAAACGATTCGGTTCGGTTTAAAACGGTCCGGTTCTTAAACTGGTTCTAAAAACTGATTCGGTTCATGAACTGTTTCTTTGAAAACCGGTTCGGTTCATGAACTGATTTTTAAAAATCGGTTATTTTAAGTGTGATTCGGTTCGGTTCAGTTTTTTAGTTATTTTGCACACCCTTAGTTCCGAGGTGTTCTTTTTTTTAATTATCTTTTTACCTTAAAAGTGTTTATTAGCGAAACATAATTTTAAATGCATTTTATTTATAACATTTATCTTACAATACATTATGTAATGTGCTTTTAAGGTTATATAGATTGCTATTATTATCATCCTGATTAATTATCTTTATAATCCATCTATTTATATTCAGTGAGAGGAGTAATTAATGAAAAGAGCAAATTTTGAATATTCAATATGCATAAATAGTTACGACTAAAAACTACTTATAAATCATACGACCACTTAAAAATTTTAACTTTATATTTTTTTATTTCAATTATTTATATAAGCCTAACTAATATTGGATCAGTCAATAATATCATGGTCTACAATTAAGGCAGAAAATTAAAATCCAAAATATTCATTCGAGTTTGTTGAACATGAAAAGAGAGAATCCGAAATGAAGATAATAATTAAAAAACAAAGGATTACTTGAACTATTGCTGAGTTAACATTTCGAAAGAGAAAATACTCATCTAATCTAATCTCAGCTTTTCTTTGTGAATAAATGTAACTGTCGAGCAGCTTTAGTATCTTCAGCTAAAGACACCGCCACAAGAACAAATCCCCTGCTTCTTTCGGTATTTTATCATAAATAACATGCCAAAAGCCAATAATTTTGCTTGGTTACAGTTTGGTTTCGTAGCTCGCAAGGGTATGGAAATAATGAAAGAAAACGGAACCATTATTATTAAAGACATAAATATAATAAGTTAAATGAAAAAACAAAAAAACAAAAGTATTTGACTCAGATAAAAAAAACAATGCATTTAGGCACACAAAAAGCAGGTAAAAGCCATCTGCATCTTCTTGGCTGGTGGAGTGAAATCCCTGGACTCGATATCTAGGATGGGTGGTCGATCTAGTTGGAGTTTCTTCTCTTACTCTAAAATTCTTCTTAATTTGCAATCGAAATTGTACAATGGAATTATAGAAATAAAGAATGATAATACGTATGAATAAGATGGTTGAAAAAAGAATATCGTGTAATGTTGGAGAGAAAAATGAAAGAACGTCATAGTTTTTAGCGAGAACATGTTTTGATTATAAAAAGGAATTTTGAAAAAATACTAAGTATGTCGCACATGGTTTAAAACTTTAAATAATTAATATTTACATGAATTTTAAAAATAAAAATTAAAGAATTCTTTTTACAACAATAAAGGATACACATGTAATTAATGCAGATCACATGATAAGTTTATGGAAGATGTGACACGTGAGTAATAGTCCAACTAATTATATAAGTTAACCCTACATTAAGACAGTTTATTTTTGTTTTGTAGGTAGAACTTAATGCACTTATATGGTGTAACAGTCAATTTTTTTTTAAAAAAATAATGACAAAATAAATAAAAAACGAAATTAACTTGGTTGGGACGGGGGCAACGTGGAAGCACCCCCTCCAAGTGACCAAAGTTGAAGACTTTGAAAGGAAATGAAATCTGTTAAAAAATATATTATTTATGGGTTATCTTTATCTCATTTTATATGAGATAAGTAACTTTCCTACACATATAAAAAGGGATTGAGTCCCACAACTCTTTTTTCTCTCTTCTCTTACATGTGGGTCCTACTCATACTTTTATTTGCACAACACGAGGTAATTTCTTTCATAAATATATCTCATTATTTATATATATAAAAATGGTTCAAGTTTTCTTATGTCGTAGGATAGTAGGAGAGAAAAAAGTAGAAATAAATTAAATGTGGGTTCCGTATAAGAAAAATTAATTGATACGGAAAATGAATTTGTGTAACAAAAATTTTTAGTCTCTTATATGAGGAGAGTATTATTTCCGATATAAAAAACCCGCGAACTTGAATTCTATACGAAGACTCGTCCCTCCACCAAGTTAGTCAAGAAGTAAGAAAAAATAGAAAGAGAGAGAGACAGGGGACAAAAAAAAAAAAGGGTAATATTATGAGAGAATTTTATTCTCCTAATTTCATTCTTTTTCATCTATTCCTATATTTGAAGTTAGTATTTTAAAGTTATTTCTTTAAAAGATATAAAGGTCTTGTTACTCTGTCAAACTATTCTCTTATGAATATCTTGTATTCTTTTGATTTATCTTCTATCTTTGTTTTTATCTTTTACCTTTGAATTTGTCTTCTAAACTTTGGTCGTGGATTTGATGGATATGCTCATATCGAATGATGTTGAAGCCAGATTATGTATTAATTAATTTGTTTTTCTTTGGTATCAAATGAAAATTAACAAAATATATAAACGAGATCATTTCTTATGGGCTCATTGAGAATGATTTTCATATTTTTAACTTAACATTTATGATATGAACTGGCCTGCAAAGGTTTGGGTTCAGACGGCAATATTATAAGGAACATCTTACTTGGCTTTGAGCTCAACCAATCAGAACCTTTCACGTGCAGAAACCCTCAGACTTTAGTAATTTTAGTTAAAAGTTACATACTATTTTTCTAAGTGACAGTTACTTACTACTGTTTTAGACTTACTATTACTACTCTTACTACCTGATTGGTTACAATTGGATCAATTTGAAACCAACGGTTGAAAAATATAAAAAATTAATTAACCTTGATTTTAAATTAATCCAACGATAACCAATCGGGTAGTAAGAGTCGTAAGCCTAAAATGGTAGTAAGTAAAATCTTCCCGTGTTTTGTACGTTTACTATTCTAGTTATTATTTTCAAATTATGAACATACCTTGAGAGAATGATATTTTCCGTTAAAGCGGTTGAACTGATTATAGTTTGAAAACCACAATTTTATTGAGATTTCTCTCACGTGTGTTTACATTATGCTAATCTTTACATAAAATAGACATGCATAGTAGTGTATCCTTGGAGAGGGATGGAGCATCATGATTAATGATTTTGAGAGCTATACAGAGTTTTTTGTGTACCCATTGAAGTTACTTTAATTTTCTACTCTGATAGGGTAGAACCGTTTCCTTTCAGTTTAGATGACGATATAATCTAACCCAATCCAGATGTACTATTAAACATTAGAGGTGGTAAACGAGCCAGGGGCCTTTGGCTCGGCTCGTAAAGAATTGAGCTCGTTTAATAAAAGCTCGTGTTAGAACCAGGCTTGGACTTGTATAAAAGCTCGTTTAATAAAAAGACTTCAGACTCTAATTCAGAAGCTTGGCCTTATAGCCTCCCAAGCTAGCCTAGTATATAAATATTTATTTATATTTTTTATACTACTTGTAATAACTCTCTATCTCATCAATTTATTTCACCCCATTTTATTGGTTTAACAGAATTTTTGAATAATTTTGTTCTATATTATGCTATTTGGATATATATTGAATTTATGTATATTTATGGAATTACTAGTGTTGTTCTATATTATCCTTCAACCTCCTTCACACAACCAAACTCACAAAAACTCATTCGTTCCACTGTGCACTGCTTGTTTGTGTCAATTTATTTTTTATTTTATTTATTTTATTTTTTATTTTCGTTGGCACTTTTTTTTATAATGGGCTAAGATAATATAATCTGTTATCTACCTTCTCTCACTTTAATTTTTATTTATTTATTGTAGACTTTGTAAGTTATTGCTGCAAATTTGAAGCTAAGATTTCTATCTGGAAATTGATTTTTTGTGGAATTATGTTCTCTTGTTTTAATTCTTTAACATGCTAACAGGCTAAGACAGGCTTCACACAGGCTTTTATTTTTTGTAAATAAACCAGGCCACAGGCCAATATTATATTCGTGATAAGTAACAGGCTAAGGTCAGTCGGACACGTTTAAATACAGGCTTAGCCCGTTAAGATCAAAGCTCGGCTCGGTTCGGCCCGTTAACACGCCTACTAAACATGACTTATTGTTTAATGTATACTTAAATTTTAAAGGTATTTTGACATATTCATTATTTTATAACCACTACTTTATAATCTTATATTTTTTATTATTTTTATAATTCTTATTCTTTATATTAAAATAAGATTTAAGGTTTTACCAAAAAAATAAAAAAAATAAGATTTAAGAAGTAAGGTGATATTATATATGTTAGCTAAGAGTGAAGATATTCTAACTACCAAAAATTCTCAGTATTAACTTACTACCCATCACATCACCATTGGATCAAAGAGAGAGAATGTTAAAAAGTTTTTGAATAGAGAGTAAATGTTGATCCAATGGTGATTAAATAGGTAGTAAGTTGGTAGTGGAAAATTTTGGTAGTGAAAATATCCCTCCTCATTAGCTAATTATGGTTGTGTTACATTTTTTTTTTAAAACCCAAATCAAAGTTATCACTTAATAATTGCCATTACATTTTATAGTGGAGACAAAAAAATTACATTAAATCCAATCGTCAATGAAAGTTTTACGGAAGAAAATAATAATTCTCGACGTATAAGAGTGTTATGACAATCATTCTATTCCTTATTCTAAAAATAATAATTATTTTCTATTTATGTGCCTTGGAACAATTTTGGAGAAAAAAAAAGTGTTTGATAACATGCTCTATTTATTATTTATATATTATGAGAATGAGAATTGTGTTTGATAACACAACAAATAATATAATAAAAAAATTTCTATTAAGCATAATTTTTTTCGGATCATCACTTTCCTTTCCATATGACGACGGTGATAGTGGTGTTGGCGGCGGTGGCAGTGTGGTGGTGGTAATGGTGGCAGCAGCAGTGGTGGTATCGACGGCAGTGGCTACGACATGGTGGTGGCGGCAGTGGTGGTGGTGACGGCAGTGGCTGGAAAGATGGTGGTGGTGGTTGTTGGTGACTGTGGCGGTGACTTTGTGATGGCTTGGTGGCGGCAGTGGTGGTGGTCGAGGTAGTGGCGATGGTGATGATAGTGATTGCGACGATGGTGGTTGTTGGTGGCGGCGGTGGTGGCGGTGGTGGCGTGATAGTGATGGCATGGTGGTGTTGGTGATGGCATGATGGTGGTGGTGACGGCAGTGGCTGCGACGGTGGTGGTTGATGACAGTGGCGATGATGTGGTGATGGGCTTGGCAGTGGCTGCGACGATGGTAGTAGTGGTTGGTGACGGTAGTGAAAGTGGCAGCGTCGTGATGGTGGTAGTGGTGGCGATGGTGGTTATGGTGGCGATGGTGGCAACATGGTGGTGATGGTGACATCAGTGACTGCGATGGTGGTGGCGGTGGCGGTGGTAATGGTGGTGGTGGTGGCATTGTCGTGGTGGTGGTTGTGACGACGACATTGGTGATACAACGGCGGCAACGACAGTGGTGGTGGTGGTCGTGTCGGGATGATGGTGGTGATGATGATGATGATAGTGGTGGAAAGTGATTGAAAGAAATAATTGTTTCCCATTTTGTGCCCGGAAACAAAAAAACAGAAACTTTTTGATTATTTTTTCTGATTTTCACCATAAAAATTAAACCAGTTCATTTCGGGAATAAAAAAATAAACCGATTTAACGAATGAATTTTTTATCCATTTCTGTTTTCGAAAAAATAAAAATTTAATTACGAAAAAATTGTCATGCAGAATTGTACGCCGTAAAACAAACTAATATGAAAAAGAAAAAGGAAAGAAAGAAGCTCTGCGTTATGAATCACGTCTTTTTTTTGGGCCTTACTTGGACCTCTTCTTGTATAGCTGTACATCATTATCAAAACTTTGCCCTCCCAGTATCTATACTCATTTTTGGGGCCTGTATCTAACGTGATTGACAAATTTTCTTTGTCACAAATCATCGTCGACGTAGTTCAACCAAACCTAATAATTTTGGGAGAATTAATATTTAAAAAATAATAATTTTGAAAGAAAACGATAATACTTGTGTTTTAGAATATTATTCTACAAAATAATTATTTTTAATTTGGATAATAAAACAGAATCACTTTGAGAGTGAAAATAAATATATTTTTAAAATTCTTTTATATCCTATACCTAGAATCAATTCTATTAACTGGAAAAGTAAAAAAAAAAAGAAAAACTTGTTTCTCTCAAAATCGATTCACTTACCACATAATTAGTTTTAAAAAATCAAAAAATGTAACTAAAAACAAATGAAATTATTATGCAAATTGATTTTGATAACCGAATAAAGTTGATTAATTAAAGGATCAATGCACTGTTTCTGTTAGAGATATTAATATAAAAATTATTAACGTGATTATCAATTATCAACTCAAGCTTTCGGTTTTGGAAAACTTCAAATTCCCGTTCTAGGTATGAATATCGTCTCAAATGAAGTGCATTTTTTAGCATCATTGAGACAAGATCAAGTTTGACTTGAAACTTCATATTATGATCTTTAAATATGAAAGGAACATTTTATAGCTTATGCGGTGAGTAAAATCTCATTCACGCGGGGTGATGAAAATATCTATTTTACTTAATATTATATTACTATTTCAATAACATTTAAAATAAGAAAGACGCATCAGTTTTTGCAATTATATATCAAAAAATAATTTTTATTAATATATAAAAATATTTATTATGTTAAAAGCATTTTAAGGAAGGGTTTTATAAGAGTTATGTTGTTGGAAAAATGATTGTGTTATATTATAGAGATTCGTTTTGCGTGCCAGAGTTTTTTTTTTTTGCTGTGAGCCCCACAAAATGTCGTGAGTGTAGGAAATTTTTTCTGGTCATGTTAGACTATAGATGATAAACCCTTTAAAGAAATATGTTTAAATATGAAATTGTTCAACCAAATTTACTTCTCATTAAATTTATACAAAATTAAATTTACAAGCTCTCATTCTCAAAATATGGATTTTATAAGAGTTATGTTATGAGAAAAGTGATTGTGTAATATTATAGAGATTCGTTTTGTGTGTCATGATTTTCTTTTTTTCTTTTTTTTTTAAAAAATGTGAGCTCACAAAATATTGTGTATGTAGAAAAATTTATTATGTCATCTTAAATGCACAGTTACTAAACCCCTCAAAATATAACTTGCAATTGCTAAATGCACAGTTACTTGTCCGTGTGGGCCAAGATGGCATGTGCCGGGTGGGTATGCAGTGTGTGCCGAACACACGCACTCACAAGGTGACAAGGAGAATAGTGGGGACGTGAAATACCTGTTTCGCGTTGGTTTATTCAATGTGGATCGCTTTATGTCATCAATCACCATAATGCGACAAAGTCTTAGACTCTTAGCTGGCTCAATAACCACAACACCGCATCATCAAATCCAGAACCACCACGTCTCACAATTATAAAATAAATCATCATATTCTTCCCCTAATTAAATTAAGGGGTTTAGAGAATTGAATTCTCATATTGTGACTCAATTATTGGTGGGTCCCACATGTATTAAAAAGAGAAAAAGAAAAGAAAAAAGTTACACATAAATCGAAGGATCACAACATGAGAATTGAATTCTCATGCAATATGAGAAAATATTTTCCCTCAAATTAATAACTTTCACCAAAAAAAATAAAAATAATAATAACCATTTCTTTAGAGAAATAAAAAAAGACACATACATAATAAACAATTAACATCATCTTTTATTTTTTAATCTCCTTCTTACCAATACTCTACATTTCATGTCTGTCTCAATAAAATGAGTCTCTTGCTAACAAGATCGGTCCTAATAAATGAGAATTAATATTATTTCATCGTGGCTAGTATTGTCTATAAATAAGGAATACTTTTCATTCACTCTGATGGATAAGAGCAGGAAGAGCGTATCGCTTGCGTTTCTTCTATGCCTTTTTCTGTTCCTTCAGCACTTTGGAGGAGTTTTTAAATATTTTATTAATTGCAAAGTTATATGTAGTAAATGTTTAAATATTAATTATAAAATCTATTAATAAATACATACTAAAGTCGTCATGAATAGCAGATCCTGATACGAATATTATTGAAAGATTTATAACATGTTTAATGAATGTTATTTTAAAGAAATAATTAGTTTTAAAATTATTTTAAAAACAAGGCCTCAATTAAAAACAATTCAAATTCGTATTTATTGTTGGACAAGTCAAAAATGACACCGGCCAAATGCTTAGTCGTTCACATAAGTTGGGGAAGTTAGTCATCCAGCAGTTGCTTTTGGAATTTTCTTCGTGCCACTTAATTTTCTTTTTTAGAAAAAAGAAGAAGAGATATTTGTGATTGTTTCCTGCTGTGCCGTTGAGTATTGTAAGTCCAATAATATATTTCTTAGGAGAGGATATGAATCACTGAATGGGTGTTGTTGTTAACAAAGGTAAAGACTAGAGTCTATACCTGCAAGTTTTTTTTTTTTTTTTTGGGGGGGGGGGGGATGGTGAGGGTTAGAAATAATGGCAAAATAACAATACATAATATGTCCCTTTTGCCTGATAATATAGGGATATTTATAGGTGGAGAAGATACCTACTCACACGAAAGAGTTAGCCGGGTCAACTCTCCTTGGGGGTGATACGGGTGGCTGACATTGCCGTGGCGGCAGCAATGCAGCCTCTGCCAGATTTGGTGACAGTCACTGTGTTACATTTGTAGAAGGAAAACTTCTATTTAGAAGGTCTAGAGAGACTATACAATGGAGTGGACATCCCACTATAACATATTTTGATATCTTATCTTGAGACACTGTCTCGTGGGGATAGAAGGGAAGGAAAGTTGGTAGTTGCTGGTCACCAGAGCTGACATGGAAGATGAAAGGGGGTTTGTGCATGCCTTAATGGGCCGACTGGTTGTGAGCCATCTAGACACATTAAAAAGAGTAAACACTTTTTTTGGTCCCTGGCAATATCTACGAAATCCTTTTTAGTTTCTGGTAATAAAAAAGGACCAAATTGGTCCATAAAATTATGAAAAAGGGCCACTTTAGTCTTTTTGTCAATTGTAATAAGTACTCCTTGGTCCTTTTTTCATAATTTTAAGGACCAATTTGACCATTTTTTATTGTCAGGGACCAAAAAAAGATGTTTACTCCATTAAAAAAGGAGAATAAATAAAAAAGGGTCAGTATTAATTTGTACAACCAAATCATGGTACATGAGAAGAATATAATTACACATAAGCATCATATATACCATACATCAGTGTTATTAAACCTGATCCGGGCATCGACTCAATCGGGGTACTGAGTTACAGGGTCACTGGTCGGACCGGTTGACCCAGATATATATACATATATTTAAGAATATATAGATATGAGCATATAAATTCAAGTATATTTTTCATATCTAAAATGAATTAAACAAGGTTCACTAAATAAACTCAAAAACATGAAGTATAAATAAATAAAAATACACGTTATTATTATGTCAATTTAAATTGCAACTCATAATCCCTAAAAACATACCTCTGAATTAAGTTGAACTAATATTTTTCAAATTCAACTACATTAAAATAACACATGTCATATTCTCTTAATTTATTATTCCGCAAATTGCTTCAGTATTCAAAATTGAAATTTGAGGTCATTGTAGAAGAGTATATTAGCAAATAAATTTTTTAAAAAAAATTATAATGAGTTCCACTTTTTTTTATAAGATGAAATAATTTTATTTTTTTTTAATGCATGACCCGACCGGATCACCGAGTCACCGGATTTGACCAGGTTTAACTGGATCGATGCATAACCGGTCCAATGCTTAACTCGGACCGGTCCAATGACCGGGTCACCGGATTCCAGATTGTCCCGGTTGGGTTGGACCGGGTTTTATAACAATCCCACACACTACAAATCAAACTAATTTGGAAAACTGCCATATTTCATTAATTTAACTGGCGTAAATAGTCGAATTTAAGTATTTGTGTTTAGGCTTGAATTGTAACACTGTCATTAGTTCTATTCTAAGTTGGTTGGTATCTTTCTGCGATGTAATTGGTGAGCGAAGGCTTTTTTTTTTTTCTCCAGCTACTTTATACACTGAAGCATATAATCGGCTCGTTAAATTGAAGTGATTTTCTATTTTCGTATTCTATTGAAAATAAATAAACAGATATACTAATGCACCAGATTTATAATTTTATTTTTTAGAAAAATGTGCTGATATTAAATCGCGAGTCAAAATAAATTGCGAGCCTGACTAAAATTGTACCATTTGATTGATAAAAATAGAAAGGCATGTCAATAGCTGATAAATTTCGTGAAAAGGTATTCACGGGACATAGAGGCGTTGATAAATAATTAAATCTGGAATTAACGATTGTGCTAAATAAACAAATTTTTTAAACTTGAATTACTGAAGATTTTACCAACTATAAACAAAGATAATGAAAACAAAAAAGATAATGGAAGATACAATGTTTTATGCATGAAACAATTAATTTGGAGATCTTAGATACGAAAACATTTGAGGATATAATTTAAAATAGGGATAGGATATTGTAACAATCAAATAATGTTACTACAATATTTTAATCGTTAATTTCCGTCAATCAACGGTTATTATTTATTGCGAATTAATAATTAATTAATGAAAATAATAACCGTAGACCGACAGAAATCAACGGTTAAGATATGATAATAACATTGGTAGTAACATTATTTGGTTATTACAATATCCTATTTCTTTAAAATGTAAATAAAAGGTTTAACGGTTTTTAATCATTCATTTCGAAGAATTTATAGTTGTATTTTTTTTTCTATTTCTTTAAAAGATGTCATGTAAAAATTAAAAATAAATAAATTTTAGGGTCGATACCCATGTGGTTTGCTTCAAAATCATCTATGTCTTTGTGATTTTTTTATCACATATGTCCCTATGCTTTGTAAAAAATAAGAAATCACAGGAACATATGTGATAAAAAACATGGGGAATATTACTTTCATGTTACATGAGAGTAATTGTCTCATGTTGTAGAGAGAATTCAAGTAGGGTCCACCATTTAAAAATAAAAAAGAAAAAGAAAAAAGAGGGGGCACGATTTTTGAAGTGAGAGAAAATGAGATAACTAACTCATGTAAAATGAGAATATTATTTCCCAAAAAACATATCCTTTTATAAACTACAAGGGCATATGTGATAAAAAAATCTCAGCGACATCAGTGATTTAAGAATAAAGCACGGACATTGGTCAACTTTACCCTAAATTTTAATATTATAACACTATCCATTCTAGATGTTACAGTTGATTACTTGTGTCTTTTAAGACGATAATACTTTTTTACCATTAATAAAAGAAAAGAAAAAATTAAAGAAGGTAGGGTTCGGCGGTGGGTGGATTTATATTTAAGGAAGAATCTGTGATTGTGCGATTCATTTTTGCTTTTGCAGATAGAAGCCATGGATAGGCTTCTATCATTGTCTTCACCCCCTTCTAAGCCTTTTACATTTCTGAATCGTTTTGAATCTGCAAGATTCAATCTTTCCCCACCAACGCGTTCCTTCTTGAGGCGGGCCACCTCAATTTGTTGCAACCATGAAAACCCATCTCCATTTTCGTCCTCAACTCCCTTGTTTGCTACATCGGTGCCCCCCAATAATTTACCTTCCCTTACGTGTTCTCCAATCAGGTCCATACCCGAGCCCCATTCTCCCAATCAGATTGCAACTGAGGCTTTCCAAAAATCAAAGGTATCGTTGTACTCTCAGCAATCATTCTTATGAAATACAATTTTTGGGGTTTATTTGTGTATCATGGTCATTTTCAAGCTGATGTTTCATGAGGAAAATCCATTTGGTTATTTGAGTTATATTCAAATAGTCTTGTAGGGAGATAAAGCTACTCTTTGATTTTTAAAATGCCATGGAACCTTACTAAAGGATTTGAATTTGATATGTCTGCACAAATCTATTATAATCTAACTGATGACTTTCAGTCAATATGTACTGAAGGGTGTTTAGATTAAATGTCATGTTTCTTATGATTTATTTATTTTTGGAGACATATTTCTTATGAATTTAGTTTAGCCGTTCTGTTATATCTTCGATCTACAACCAGGCTTTGGGACTAGGGCTTGATGTTAGCTTGTTGTTGGTCTTATATGGTTTTTTATACCTTAACCAATCTTAGCTCTTTAATTACATTTTTTTTGCTAATAAATCATGATAATCGACACACTCTTTGAGTTATGTTTAACTGAATAGAGACTTGGATATATGGAAAGTTTCACTGGAAAACTTCTCTGTTGAAGTAGGTGACCTGACTTTTGACATTTCGGTGTATCCTTTTCATTTGGCTGATATTCAATTCTTCACGATCAATTTTGCCGCATGGGGGTCTATACACTATACAGACTCAATGTAAACATTACTTTTTGTTTTAGCTAAGATCTTTCAAAATTCGGGTATATAAATTGATCTTGGGAATAAATCATCCTTTATGCTTTTTGTCACAGGCAATAACAGCTCGGACACTTGTAATACTCTCTGCTCTTGTTGTGATCTTAATCCAACAGGCTATTCTCACCAGCAGCTTTTGCAACCTTTCAAACCGCTGCCAAGACCGGTGGTCCTGCTGCTGTTGCAGTTGGTGGTAAACTAATCCGCACTGAGCTCCTAAGTAGTGCCTGGACTGGTTTCTTTGCTGGCTGCTTGCACACCTTATCAGGGCCTGATCACCTTGCAGCTTTGGCTCCATTGTCAATTGGACGCACCCGGATGGAGTGCCGCGGTTGGAGCCCTTTGGGGTTGTGGCCATGACGCTGGTCAGGTTATCTTTGGCTTAATATTTTTACTCCTGAAGGATCGACTACACATTGAAATTATTCGAACTTGGGGCACCAGAGTGGTGGGTCTTACCCTGCTAATAATTGGTGCTATGGGAATTAAAGAAGCTTCAGAAGTGCCTGCTCCGTGTGTTGCCTTAGAAAATGGTGAATGTGATGTCAATGTCTATGAATCGCTCGATGAATCCAACAGTTGGAAAGAAGAAGATTGGTTTTGCAACTTTTGCCACGGGGATAGTTCATGGACTGCAACCAGATGCATTGATGATGGTATTGCCTGCCCTTGCTTTGCCTTCTCGTGTGGCTGGTGCTGCATTTCTGGTCATGTTCTTACTTGGAACTGTAGTTGCAATGGGAAGCTATACTGTATTTATAGGTTCATGTAGCCAGGCACTTAAGGATAGAGTACCTAGGATAACTGAGAAACTCACTTTGGGCTTCTTCCCTTATTGCAATAGCCCTTGGATTTGCTATCATTATTAGCCAGTTTTTTGGGTTTAGTCTGTATTAATACAATCTTTAATCAGTAAGGAACTTATTTTACGAACACCGTTTTGTGGTCAAGAGAAAGTAGAGACGTTAGAGAAAAATTTCATCGTCCACGCAACATGTGAAATTGATTGTTGTCAATTATTTGACATTGCTTTTGAATGTGTAATATTTAAGTTAAACGATTCTGCAGCTGAGAACAACTTAGCTCTTTATCGATATTTCTCAAATTCATTTTACCAATAATGTTGATCTGTATTGGTTATGCCTTGGAATTCACGTACAGTTTTTCATTCATACAAGATACTTTTTTTTTTAAGTAAACGGCCATGTTAGTAGAGTACAGGCAGCTCCTACTTTAGGTTGATCCCTGGATTTGTACTAGTGCATAGTCTATTTCATAATATGGAATGTTTTTTTTTTTTTCAATTCTTACCATTTGCCTAGAGCTAGTAAAACTTACCACTAAACCAGATATAGAGATGGCAACTAGGGTTGTTTTTTCCCATTCTATATAATTATTTAAAGACCACAATGGATCTATAGAATAAGATCCTTTATTTACATCAGAATGGTATACAAAGTAAACAGATCTCAATGAGTAAAAAATAGGATTTATGGCTACGCAAATCACTTGACTCTTTGTCCCTCTGTTAGAGGTGTTCCAGACATGTCTGTGATGGAGTCGATATGGCTTACGAACGATCGTTAGACTTGAACCTTGTTCCAACATGACCCGATCCATTCAATGAGACACTTGCCATCTATTT
>JAVKPL010009061.1:0-36047 GCA_032173675.1 Gastrolobium villosum | reverse complement strand
TTATTATAGTACTTGGTCTACAATCCCTGTGGAGACGATACTCTACTTCATCACTTTTATTACTTGGAACGATCGGTATACTTGCCGAGTTCGCAACAAGTTTTTGGCGCCGTTGCCGGGGATTGTATTTTCCAATATTATAAATAACCGTTGATCTTTGAGTTTGAATTTTTTTTTATTATTATTATTGAATTGTCATTTTAGGGTTTGTTCTATCTTGATCTGCATTTTTGCAGGTATTACTGACCATCTTCTTTGAGTTTTATGCGAGGTAGAATTGCTCCTGAAGATCTTGTGTTTGATCCTGAAATCACAAGAGCTGAAAGGAATCTGAGAAAGGTTGCCAAGCAGATAATTTGGGAAGACTTAGGTGGTTGGACCGACAACCCCCTAATAGCATAAGAACATGGGATGAGTTGGCAGCCAAGTTCTTTGCTGAACATTTCTCTCGGGAAAAATACAACAAGTTGGTGAATGAAATCACCAATTTTATTCAACAACCGGGAGAGACTCTTTGCGCAGCGTGGACAAGATTCCAAGAATTGATTAGGAAGTGCCCCCAATATGACTTTCCAAATGAGAAGAAGGTCAGAGTTTTCTACAATGGGATGACACCAGACACAAGAATGATTGTCAATGGTGCAGCTGGTGGAACCATAGGAAGAAAGACTGCAGCAGAAACACTAGAGTTGATTGACCACATGGCACGAAATGAAAATGCCTCAACAGAAGTCCAGTCCACTCAATCAACTCAAGTAAAAAAAGGAATTCTACAACTTGGAAATCAAGATGCTACCTTAGCTGAACAGAAGGTGATTTCACAACAATTAGCAAACATGAATGCTAAGTTGGACAAAATGCGATTATCCACAAGTCAAGTTAATTCAATTACTTGTGAGTATTGTACGGAGGACCATGAATCCAATGAGTGTCCCACACTTATGGGAGCTGATGCATTCCAAGTTAATGGAGTGTGGTATGATCCAAGGCCACCACAAAACAATCAGGGATATCAAAGGAATCAGAACAATGGTCAAGGAAACAATTTCCAAAGAAGAAATCAAGGGGGAGGTTTGGATTATAAATCCAATAACTTCCTACAACCTCCTCCTCTCCCACAAAAAGAGCCATCTGATTTAGAGAAAGCTATGCTACAGCTTTCTAAGACTACAAATGATCACATGGAAAGTACAAGTGCTTTCATGAAGGAAACCAGGGCTTATCACAAAAATCAAGATGCCTCAATTCGGAATCTGGAGACTCAAATAGGACAGCTGTCCAGACAGTTAGCTGACAGAACTCCGGGGCAGTTTCCTGGAGATACAATTGCAAATCCCAAGGAGGATTGTAATTCCATTGTGACTAGAAGTGGAATTGTGATCACTCCTCAAGAAAAGCCTAAAATGGTCCAGCCAAAAAAGGTAGATGAACCATTGAAGGAGGTAGAAAAAGAGGAAGAACCATCTATCAAAGAGCATGAAGAACCTGCAAAGCAAGACAAGAAGAAGGAAAAGGAGAAAGCTGTTGAGACTCCAAAACCAACAAATGATTTTTCTCGTTTTCAAGAAGTACCTTATCCCATGAAGCTTAAGCAGCAAGCGCAGAAACAACATTATGCCAGGTTTTTAGATATTTTTAAAAAACTGCATATTAATATTCCATTTGCTGAAGCTCTTGCTAACATGCCAAATTATGCTAAGTTTATGAAAGATTTATTGTCTAGAAAACATAAGTTGCAGGAATGTGAAACAGTTGCACTTACTGAAGAATGTAGTGCCATCATAACAAAAAAGTTTCCACCAAAGCTTCAAGATCCAGGAAGCTTTAACATTCCAATTGCTATAGGCAACGTTGATGTTGGTCGAGCATTATGTGATCTTGGGGCAAGCATAAACTTGATGCCGCTTTCATTATGCAAAGCTTTGGGAATCTCTGAACTAAAGCCAACAAAGGTTTCCTTACAATTGGCAGACCGTTCGTTGAGAAGACCTAACAGAGTCATTGAAGATGTACTTGTCAAAGTTGACAGGTTCATCTTCCCTGCAGACTTCATTGTGTTGGATATGGAAGAAGAGAGTGAAATACCTCTTTTACTTGGAAGGCCATTTTTAGCTACAGCTAGAGCTATGATTGATGTTGAACAAGGGAAGCTCGAACTACGTATGAATGATGAGACAGTTACAATCAACGTGTTCAAAGCTATGAAGAACTCGTCCGACCACAGTGACTGTTTCAAACTTGATGTGATTGAAGAAGCAGTCAAGGAAGTGAACATTGGTGATCTAGAAAATGAAGGAGAGTTCGATGATTTAGATGAAGAAGCTCCACAAGAAAGGCAAGGAACTGTCTTTGAGGTACTGGAAAAAGAAGAAGAAGAAATAATCTCTATAACACCAAAGGTTGAATTAAAAGAGTTACCTCACACTCTTAAATATGCCTTTCTAGGAGACGCAGAAGATTACCCAGTCATCATCAGCAAAGATTTGTCTCCATCTGAAGAAGAGAAGCTATTGAAAGTACTCAAAGAACACAAGACAGCTATTGGGTGGTCTATCTCTGATTTGAGGGGAATAAATCCTTCCTTCTGTACTCATAAGATTTTGATGGAAGATAATATCAAACCACTAAGGCAGCCTCAGAGAAGATTAAACCCAACAATGAAGGAAGTAGTTCGAAAAGAGGTGATGAAACTCATGGATGCTGGAATGATTTACCCCATTTCTGACACTGCTTGGGTAAGTCCAGTACAGACAGTCCCAAAAAAGGGAGGATTAACTGTCATGAAAAATGAAAAAAATGAGCTGATTCCCACAAGAACTATCACAGGTTGGAGGATGTGTGTAGATTATAGGAGGCTAAATTCAGCCACCAGGAAGGATCATTTTCCCCTTCCATTTATTGATCAAATGCTGGAAAGATTAGCGGGTCACGCTTTTTATTGTTTCTTGGATGGATATTCCGGTTACAATCAAATTCCAGTAGCACCAGAGGATCAGGAAAAGACAGCTTTCACATGCCCATTTGGAATCTTTGCTTACAGAAGAATGCCATTTGGCCTCTGTAATGCACCTGCAACATTCCAAAGGTGTATGCTTTCTATCTTTTCTGATATGGTAGAAAAATATTTGGAGGTTTTCATGGATGATTTTTCTGTGTTTGGTTCCTGCTTTGATTCATGCTTAGTTAATTTAGCTAAGGTTTTGAAGCGATGTCAGGAAACTAATTTAGTGCTTAATTGGGAAAAATGCCATTTTATGGTACAATATGGCATAGTATTGGGCCATAAGATTTCCAAACAGGGCATCGAAGTTGATAAGGCTAAGCTGATGCTTATTGAAAAACTTCCTCCTCCCGTTAACATTAATGGGGTGCGAAGTTTTTTAGGTCATGCAGGATTTTATCGAAGATTCATCAAGGATTTCTTGAAAATTGCAAAACCTCTTAGCCAGCTGTTGGTAAAAGACAAAGAGTTTCTGTTTGATGAAGCTTGTCTTAATGCATTCAATGCATTAAAAGAAAAGCTAACCACAGCACCAGTTCTGATAGCACCAGATTGGAATCTTCCTTTTGAACTCATGTGCGATGCGAGCGCATACGCTATGGGTGCAGTCCTTGGTCAGCGTAAGAATAAATTGTTACATGTTATTTACTATGCAAGCAAAGTCTTTAATGAGGCACAAGCAAATTATGCCACTACTGAAAAAGAAATGCTTGCAGTAGTTTATGCATTGGACAAATTTAGGTCTTACTTGATAGGCTCTAAAGTTGTTGTTTTTACTGATCATGCTGCTATTAAGCATTTAATGAGCAAGCAAGATGCAAAGCCAAGATTGTTGCGATGGATGCTTTTGTTTCAAGAGTTTGATTTAGAAATTAGGGACAAAATTGGAGTGGAAAATAAAGTTGCTGATCATATGTCAAGAATTCAAGACA
Source organism: Gastrolobium villosum (assembly GCA_032173675.1). NCBI lineage: Eukaryota > Viridiplantae > Streptophyta > Magnoliopsida > Fabales > Fabaceae > Gastrolobium > Gastrolobium villosum. The sequence continues at coordinate 32,114 of JAVKPL010009061.1, read as the reverse complement.
AGCAATTACAAGAAGGACCTGAAGTTGAGATCAATGAGTTCTTTCCTGATGAACAAGTGATGGCAATAATAATGCATCCATGGTTTGCAAATCTTGCAAATTACAAGGCGGCTGGTACAATTCCAGATGAGCTGACTTGGCAACAAAAGAAAAAATTCTTACATGATGCAAAGAGGTACCATTGGAATAATCCATTTTTATATTTCCAATGTGCTGATGGTATTATTCGCAGGTGTATAGCTGAATTCGAGATACCAGATATTCTGTGGCATTGCCACGCATCTGATTACGGGGGTCATTTTGGAACTAACCGAACCGTGCAAAAAATATTGCAAAGTGGCTATTATTGGCCAACAATCTTTAAAGATACACGGAATTTTGTGGAGAAGTGTGATAGATGCCAGAGAACTGGGAATATTTCACGAAAGGATGAGATGCCTCTCAACTGTATATTAGAAGTAGAACTTTTTGATGTATGGGGAATTGACTTCATGGGACCATTTCCTAAGTCTTACTCAAATCAATACATCTTGGTGGCTGTGGATTATGTATCCAAGTGGGTAGAAGCAATTGCATCACCCACAAATGATGCAAGAGTGGTGATTTCCTTCTTAAGAAGGAATATTTTCACCCGCTTTGGGGTTCCTCGTGCAATCATTAGTGATGGAGGAACCCATTTTTGCAATAAGCAATTTGAAGGTTTGCTTACAAAATATGGTGTTACTCACAAGGTGGCAACACCATACCACCCTCAGACCAGCGGACAAGTTGAAATCTCCAATAGAGAGCTGAAGAGGATTTTAGAAAAGACAGTGAATAACTCAAGGAAGGATTGGATTAAAAAACTGGACGATGCACTTTGGGCATACCGGACTGCATTCAAAGCACCAATAGGTATGTCACCATTCCAATTGGTTTATGGTAAATCCTGTCATCTTCCTGTAGAATTAGAGCATAGGGCTTTGTGGGCTATTAAATTTTTAAATTTTGAACCCTCAAAAGCTAATGCTAAGAGATTGCTGCAATTGAACGAGTTGGATGAGTTCAGGCTAGCAGCTTATGAGAATGCCAGAATCTATAAAGAAAAGACAAAGAAATGGCATGACAAAAGGATTCAGCCAAAGGAGTTTAAGCCAGGACAACAGGTACTATTATACAACTCTCGATTAAGGTTATTTTCGGGTAAGTTGAAGTCTCGTTGATCTGGCCCTTTTGTTATTAAAAAGGTATTTCCATATGGGACAGTTGAGATTTCCCCTCTTCACACTGAGAGACCTTTCAAGGTCGATGGGTGTCGGTTGAAGGTCTATCATGGTGGAGATATCTATAGGGACACAATTTCTGTCCCTTTGTCTTCACCCAAATCGTAAATGATTACTGTCAGGCTCGTGACATTAAACAAGCGCTCATTGGGAGGCAACCCAGTAGGGCTAATTTCTTCTGGAAAAAAAAGAGAGAAGTTGACGCTTCCAGCGTCAATTTCACGCTTGAAGCGTGAGAACACAGTGGCTTCCACGCTGTCAGAGTGGAGTTCACGCTACAAGCGTGAAATAACAGAAGGTCTCACGCTCATAGCGTGGATGAGCAGGAACCGTCACGCTCCCAGCGTGGAACAACCAAGGACCGTCACGCCTGGGGCGTGAGATCCCAGCAACCGCCACGCTGCCAGCGTCAGCAAGCAGGAACCTCCACGCTGATAGCGTGAAGGTCACGCTTCAAGCGTGGGCAACCAGAACGACTCACGCTCACAGCGTGGGATTGACGCTGTGAGCGTGAATTCAAAAAGTCGTGGGTTTTAAATACAAACCCTAATCACTCACACACACATCACTCATTACTTTTACATCCACCGTCACTCCCTCATTCTCTTCTTCTCCAGCCGCCGTCCCTCTCTCCCTCTCCCTCTCTTCTCTTCTCCTCACCATCCCACATCACCATTTTCTTCCTTCCATCACTCTGTGAATCAAGCACCATCAAGGCCACCACATCTCCACCATTGTGCACCGCCAGAAGCACCACCATACATTACCAGGTTTTCTATTTTGAGTTCAAATGGCTGGAGGAAAGGTAACTCTTGTGATTTTTCAATCATCTCATGCTATTTTCATGGTTGTTTTGTTTACACATTCCATGGTAATGAGTAATAATTGTAAGGATCTGAAGAAAAAAAAATTGATAATGCATGCCAAGGGTTTGAGTGGTAGTTTATATGGAATATGTATCTGCTCATTCATGTAAAATACAGGTTAAAATTTGATGGTTCTGAGATACCATGTATCAATTTTTTTTTTGTGTGTTTATATGTAAATGGTTCAAAGACTCTATCTTCCTCAAAAATATGTGTTGGTATGAATGTGTCAAAGCACAAATATCTTTCAATGCATATACTATCAATGGTTTGCTCCTAAAAAGATCATTTCTGAGAGGCAGATCAGTGTTTTCATGGATAGTGATTGTCCGGTAAGGATAACAGCTGAAAGGAGAAGATGGAACAAATTGGTACGATTTGTTGGTCCGAGTTCAAGCACAATTCTCAAAGAATTTTGTGCAAATGCTGACCTAGAGACAGTGAATGCAACAAGGAAGAGTTGGGTACGGGGACACGAGATTTCTTTCTCTCCCGAAATAATAGAGACATTTCTGGGCACCAATTATGACAGTAGCAAAGCTTGCTATTTTGCTCAAACATTCAACAGAATGCAACCTTCTGATGAAACAGGACTCTATTGGGAGGATATGCCAGATATTGCTGAGAGAATCAAAAGTGCAATCACTCATCCCCATGCCACATGGAAACCAAAAAGTGGAAATCCAGGGGTACCTGAGAAATTGGAAAGGATAGATCTAAATCCTGAAGCAATGTTCTGGCATACATTTATAAACTCCACAATCATAGCATCTACAAATATGAGTGATGTGAATGTTGAAAGAGCAGCACTACTGTATACCCTCATGGGTGAGGAGAATTTGGATATTGCTGCTCTACTATCCGAAAGGATTGTCTACATCATCACCCAGAAAAAGGCTGAGATCCATCTAGCCCACAGCTCCTTGATAGAGCAACTTTGCTTGGAAGCTGGGGTGGAAATTGATGATGATGAGCCCAGTGATGTAAAAATCAAAAAGGAGCTTACACAAGCAAATTTCAATGCAATGAGGGCAGAGTCCAGCCGTCATGCCATCTGGAAGGCGTCTTGTGCCTTGGGTGAACCACAACCAGTACCACCACCAGCTCCAGCATCAGCATCAGCACCTTCTGCAGAAATGGTCCTTCTTCAGAGATTGGATCGTCAGATGCAAGACGTGACGATCGAGCAGAGGCTTATCGGGGGCATGATAGAGAGATTATGTAGTGATCGTGGGATTGACACTACTAGTTTCCGATCACAGCCTCCACACTCTTCACCCCCAGCTGATGATGATGCCATGGAGGATTACTGATGATCCTCTTTCTTTTCAGAACAACAAAACATTTTCTTCCTGTTGTTTTTCTCTTGTTGAAGTTAATTTGCTTATTTTATTTTAAGTTTTCTTTTTTGTTTTTGTTGGAAGACAGTATGATGAAAGAAGTTTCCCTTTTATGCAATATCTGCGGATAAAAATCTATTTTGTTTGATTAACAAATGTGTGCATGTTCCATTTGACAGAATGCGATTTTTCTCTCGCTTAAAATAGTTGTTGCTGAGGACAGCAATATTCTAAATCTGGGAATTGGGTCGCATGCTGTATATGCGAGACATGCTAAATGTGGAACACAACAGAAAGGAAACAGAGATTAATTTGAAAAAAAAAGGGGGAGACTTTTAAACTTTTACTGTTTTGTTATTAGTTTTCTTTATTATTTCATTTTTATTATTTCATTTTATTTCTGCAAAAAAAAAAAAAAAAAAAAAAAAACTTGAATTCCAGAGCAAGCAATCTCAGGTTTGACATGTTGTTTCAAGTCTTAATTGTAATGATTCATCAAAAGCATGATATCTGTGAATATCCATTTGTGCATATAATTTGAGAATGATGTATGCTTGTTTGTATAGTTACTTTCTGGTGAATCTTTTTAAGATAATGCTTGGCGTGAATTCTGGAAGTTAGATCCTGGTTTGAGAAACAACATAGAGGATTGAGCTGAAAATAGAAATTAGAAAACCTCATTGTAGTGGTTCTTGAATTTGAATTGTTTCTCTAGCTTGCATGCATGGCTGATATGATAAAGGCAGTTCCTTCTTGTTAACCACTTGGCCAAATAGCTGTCCTGAGAAATTTCCATTGTTAACCCATTTGAGCCTTAGCCATTGTTTCTTATTCAACCATAAGACACTGGACTTCTATTCCTATTTAACATACCTTGAATGAGATTGAAGCAATGATTATAGAAAATTCAAGGAAAGAGTTCACAGAGGTTAAAGTGATAACAAAACAAAAGCTGAGACCAAAGAGAAAAAGAACAAAATGGAAAGTTGCATAGCAGCGGAAAAAGGATAAAAAGATCAGGAAGAAAGAAGAAAAAGGAAGTATGAATAGAAAGGAAAAGACTAAGTGAATTATGTCTGAGCATGAACAACTAATAGTGTTTCAAATCTCATATACAAAAAAAAATATTTTTTTTAGCCACTTCCCCAAATATTCATACCTTAACCTAAGCCAAGATATAACCTTTTAAAGACCTTTTGATCAGCAGATGCATGGCAAATGGATTCCTCAATTTTAGGAATTTGAGAATATGTTCAAACTCGTAGAATACTGCTACATTGGTGGAATGAGTGCAGAAAACACTGAGTGATGAAAATATACAAGGAATATTCAAGCTGGGATTTAAATTCTTAATGAAACTGAAGAGTATTATTGTAAATCTTCGCCACGAAGTTATATATGCACAGCAGTTTAAGATTCTTAAAATATATATGTTCAGATGTTTCTTTGCAGAATTCATCTTGCTTTTCTTTGATTCAATTACATTGCTGGGGACAGCAACGTTCAAATCTGGGAATTGTTTGATGTGCCGTCAGCACATAAGTAAATTCAAGCCAAAAAGAGAAAAATAATGAACTCTTCTTCATTAAAAATGCAACAATTCTTATTGTAATCCTTAAATTTCAAATTCAAGAGTACTTAACTGATTCTATGCTCATTTTGCAGGAAAAACAAACAAATCTGAAAGGAAAATGAGGATTGGCTAAAGTGAAGATCCACGCTCACAGCGTGGGAATGACGCTGAGAGCGTGGGAAGACAGTAAGACCCACGCTCACAGCGTGGGAATGACGCTCATGGCGTGAAGAACCAGAAGTATCCACTCTCACAGCGTGAGAATGACGCTGAGAGCGTGGAAAGTCAGAAGCATCCACGCTTGAAGCGTGGAACTGACGCTTATAGCGTCAGTTGTGGAAGCCACAGCCATACTGTCAAGGGGCAAAATTGGAAAAAGAGGAAAGAAATGGTATTATAAATAGGAAGAGTGCATTTTCTGATGATATACTGGTCCTGACCTAAAAGAGGAAGTCGTCATTGTGAAGAGGAGGTTGTTCTTCGTTAGTTCTTCAATCAAGTCTGTAATTTATTTTCTTGTTGGATTGTATTTGAGATCAGCCATGATTATGGTTGGCTAGATCTTAGTATTGTGGTAAGGGTCACAACCCTGAATGTGAACCCCTTGTAGTTTGGATCTGATTTATATATGTTTATCTTTCTGCATCTATTTTCCTTCGCTCTTCATTTCATTGTTCTTTTAGATCTGATCATTCTAACAGATCATTAGGGTTAGGATTCACAATAGGAATATTGGGATCCTAATTCCCGAACAGGAGGAAAATAGTTGTTCATGTAAGCACTAGGGACAGGCTACATGAACTGCAAACGTGAAAGATTCATCGAATTGCATGATTAACCTGGAAAGGAATCTCTAAGGAATTAGGGTTCTAATAAGGTTAATAAGGTTAAGATCCCTAAGGAATTAGGGTTTAACCAATTAAATAAAAGATGGTGAATTGTTTGATCAAAAGGTAATTCATATGTGAATTTACATTGAAATTACAAGGTGGGGATCAGACAGGTGTACGTACTCTTACTGCAATCTTTTCACAATTATTTTCAAAACCTAATTTTATATGATTTGTTCATCTGTTTTAAGAAAACCCTAAAAATACGCAATTTACTTTTTAATTTACTTTTCATTTTGAATCAACAACAATTTGTCACATATTTTGATCCATTCAACTTAAGGGGACTGTTTATTATAGTACTTGGTCTACAATCCCTGTGGAGACGATACTCTACTTCATCACTTTTATTACTTGGAACGATCGGTATAGTTGCCGAGTTCGCAACATGTCTTATATGTCAGAAAGTGAAGATTGAGCACCAGAAATCGTTTGGTAAGCTTCAACCTCTTGAGATTCCACAGAGGAAGTGTGAGAGTATTTCCATGGACTTCGTGGTGGGATTGCCGAAGACTCAGGCTGGTTGTGACTCTATCTGGGTCATTGTGGACAGATTGACCAAGTCTGCCCATTTTCTTCCAGTGAAGGTGAGCTTCACTACAGAGCAGTTGGCCAAGCTATATGTCCGCGAGATTGTGAGGCTTCACGGGGTGCCCGAGAGTATCATCAGTGATAAGGACCCGAAGTTCACTTCTCGGTTCTGGGAGGCACTGCAGCGAGCTTTTGGTACACAGTTGAGATTGAGTACCGCCTATCACCCTCAGACTGAGGGACAGACTGAGCGGACCATTCAGACATTGGAGGACATGTTGAGGGCTTGTACGTTGGAGCAGGGTTCAGCATGAGATTGGTACCTTCCGTTGGTGGAATAATTTTTGTACAACAACATTTTTCATGCTAGTCTGGGCATGGCACCATACGAGGCGCTGTATGGTAGGAGGTGTCAGACTCCTACTTGCTGGTCTGAGGTTGGAGATAAAGAGCTATTTGGCTTAGACTTTGTCCAAGATACTACCCAGCAGATCCAGATGATCAGGGAAAAATTGAAACAGGCGCAGAATCGCCAAAAGAGCTACTACGATGTCAAGCATCGTCCACTAGAGTTCAGTGAGGGTGAGCACGTGTTTGTGAGGCTTTCACCTGTCACCGATGTTGGACGAGCACTCGGAGTGAGGAAGTTGAGCCCGCGATTTATTGGGCCCTACCAGATCCTTGGTAGAGTAGGACCTGTTGCCTATCGACTTGTCTTACCTCCGAACTTAGCCAACATCCACGACGTGTTTCACGTGTCTCAGCTTCGGAGGTACATAGCAGATCCTTCGCACATGGTGCAACCTGATGATGTGGAGGTTCGGGAGAACCTAAAGACTCTCTTCAGACCACTCAAGATTCTCGATCGAGGCGAGAAGCAGCTTAGAAGCAAGACTATTCCGATGGTCAAAGTGCAGTGGATTGGCCGTAGTCCCGAGGAGTGCACATGAGAGCGAGAGGACGACCTTCTCCGGCAGTATCCCGACTTTCGAGACAGATATATTTCTGATTTTGAGGACAAAATCCTTAAAAAGGTGAGGTAAATGTAAGAACCTGCACCGCTAATTAAGGTAATTAATGATTTAATGATGATAAATTAGGAAATGATTCCATAATTGATCTTAATAATTATTATTTGGCTTAAATAATTATAGTAAGTGAGTAAGAATGCTGCAAGTCACTTTTCGGAAGAAAAGTGCAGATATTGGTTCTGCTAGTCGGTGTAAAGGCGTACCAAAAAAGTATCCCGAAAAATTATAATAAGTGCATGATAATTACTAGAATAATATGTACGACTTGTAAAACGAGTTTCAAGTCAAAATAATGAGAACTAATGCCAGAACTGATACAGGCTATGGAAAAATGCGTACCAGAAAGGTGCTCCGAAAGATAAAATAAAAATATGAAAAATCTTAGAAAATTGAGTAGGTTAAGATTCCAAAGTTTGGGATCAAAATGTTTTGCGTAGCTATTAAGGCTAATACTGCGCGTTGACTTAAATGGCTATATAATTAACTTATGGCACATAACCCTAGGCATGTGCAGCTTCTCTACGTGAGAATTTCTGCAACTTGGGCAGCCACCTTGCCACCCTCTTCCTTCCTTCACCTTTGGAGCCAAGGGACCTCATTTATTCTTGGTTCCTTCACTAAAACACTTGGTAAAAGTGAGAGTGATCCTTAGGGGTTGAGTGGGAGGACTTATTCTGAGTTGTGCCTCTGTTTGTAGGAGGTTTGTGGGCTGAGTTGTCTAGTGTGGGGTTGTGAGTCTCTTCCTTGAGTGTTGGAGCTTCAAGGAGCCTTTCTTGTGAAGAAAGGTCATAGCTTGGGTGCCATTTTCGTGTTGGGGTAAAGTCAGAACTTTGAGGGACCATTTGTGAGCTCCAAGAGCCATTGTTGCTCTGTTTTGAGCTTTGGTAAGCTTTGCCATCTTTGATCTTAAGTTTTTTATGGTTAAAGTTGTGTCTTGCCATGTTTAATAAGCTAAACAAGTAACCAATGGGTATGTGAACCTAAAATAGATTAAAGATGCATGCTTTAACGTATTTAAGTGTTAGAAGTTGGATCTTTGGAGTGGATATGCACGAAATGCAGAAACTGCATTCTGTCGTGAGATATCCGAATATTTGTCGAACAGATATCAGGATATGGAATCCGGATATTGATATCCGGATATGGGATCTGGATGTCCGGATATTGTATATCCGGATATGGTCAGTGAGATATCCGGATATTGCATATCCGGATATGTCCCCGAGAAATATCCGGATATTCTGGGATTTCGTAGAATAGTGAGGTATTGTTTATACAGAGATGATGTTAGGGTTTGTGGACCCTAGATTAAGGAAGTTGGACTTCTATAATTAATGAACTAAGTCAGAACCATGTGATTAAGGGCTTATGGCTTTGTTGGAAGCCTTAAGACGTAAAACGTAAAGGAAATGCGTAGTCTTTAAGTTGTATGCTTGTGATGCATAACTAATGATATATCATTGGTCCATAACATATTGTGATACTGTTTTGTTTGGACTGTGAGAGTGGTTGGACTCTTGGCTTGGATTGATTGCTTACAAGGTAAGCTTTCGTGTCCTCGGTTTAGCCATGTTGTAGTTCCACCATGTCCCATGGGGATGTGGTTTATGCATGTTGTGTTACATGCTTTTGATATTTGGAAATGCTGTTGAGCTGTTTTATGCAATGTGCTTTTATGATATGCAATGTGGTGTCCACCTTTACGGTAAGCCTAGGTATGTGGTACATACGATATGGTGAAGCTGTGGGTGAGGTGCAAGCGGTGTTCCTTGTACTCATGTGGGTTTAGACGTATTCCTACATTTCTCTGGCCAGTAGGTAGTATAAACACACATGACACGAATATCTGTTGCACTGCATAGTTTTGGAACTAATATTGGAAATACTGTTTTTTGAACTTATATTGCACATGTAAGTGAGCTTGGGGTGGAAGACCCTTGAGGACCCCTTGTCTTGCTGAGATTTCTTGTTTAGAGATCTCACCCCACGTTTGGGGACGCTTATTTCAGGTTCAGGTAATGTTGAGGCCTCAGGCGGTTGGAGGCCGGAGCTGAGTTAGATATTGATGATTTTGTGTGCTGACTTGTTGGATGCTGGTTATGCATGCTGCTTTATGCTTTTAGCTTCATTTATGTTTTGGATTGTCTGTTGAGACTATTGTTGGGCATTGTGCCTTATTTGGTAAGCATGGGGATTGTCCATGCCACATAGACTTGATTATGTCTTCTTTAAGTTAAAGTTGTATTAATGTATCAGGATTTCGGTCCAGGCTATTTGTTGTAGTCCTGTGACTTAGATACTCACTTTATATTTATATATGAGGTATTTCAGTTAGTTGTCTTGCAATTTATGAAATTGATTAAGTAATCAAGTTGGCTAAGGTTAATGACGTCATAATTGAATTAAAGAAAAAGTTATTCCTCATTTTAATTAAGCATGGCTTAATACAATAGTATGTTAACAATCCGGGTTAACACAGGCTGTTATAATACTCTATTCATTCAATTTATTACTGTACAACCGATGTAACACCCCGTAGTACTCCGGTTGTTAACATTATGATATTATAGCGTACACAGCAGAAGATTTAATTAAAGATTAATAAAACGTCTTGTCAAAATACGAGTAAATTTTTTCCAAAATATTTTATGAAAATATTTCTAAAAACGTTCACGTGAGATACTACGAAAGCGTAAATCTAAACTATACATCTACTAATTAATCTCATTAGTCAGTATTAGTGGTCATTGACTAACCGGATATGACAACAAGTGTCATTCCTGCCAGAGTCTTACGGACAACATAACGGTTGTTTAACGGATATCTGGGAGATAAGAATCTCACACACAATTACACCTGATAGACATAGTTATATAACAGACAGCTTGCAAGTCCCACACGGACTGCAATCCCCATCTAGGGTCAGTACATACATGATGGCTCTGTGCCCAAATTAATAAATCCATATATCATGTCTATATGTCCTCATCATATGCATCTAACATAACTTGTAACAATTACAGACATAATCCAGAAGCTCAATTAATAACAATCTTGATCATTATTACATACAGCACATAGTCTTAAAATAAAGTAACTAGGCATGTCAAAACCCTACACATGCCACATAACAACATAACAGCATCAAATAAACAGCAGCCATAATCCAATAATCTGTAGCTAGACTCTTGCCCTTAGACTTCACACTGCTACCATGGGTACCTGAAATGATGTCCCCAAAAAGGGGTGAGATAACAACATCTCAGTAAGCTCAAGGTTCTTAGAGGATCCTCTAATCCCCTGAGCCCACTTCCTGCATGACAAGTCAGATATAAAGCATATAATACAGGCATACAACATAAACATAGCATCATCATATCATCCTTGTGTAACCCCAGGGTCAAATCCATAGACGGTTACACATGTGTGACTCCAGGGTCAAGCCATAGACAGTCAACACAACCTCAATATGAAATAACTCTCAGAGTCAAGTCATAGGCAGCCTACATACCATGATCACTGGCCAGGATCCTCATAACATATATCATCAGTGCATCATCATAACATCGAGAATTATATAACATCTATATGAATGTGAATGAATGCACATACACATTATACCACATACTTTCATACAATACAACCATGATGCCCACCATCATGGTGGGGCCACAAGAGAGAGGAGCAACCTGAACTAGGAGCTTACCTCAAGGAAAACAAATTTCTTAGTTTTCAGAACAAAAAAACTAAAATACTCGTTTGGTAAGACCTCTTTTGTAAAAAATGTTTTGGAAACTATAACTGTTTTTTGTTTTTAAAATCAAATTTAGAGAACATATATGAGTTGTTTTTATTTTCTGTTTTGGTTTTTAACTTTAAAAAAAAAGATAGAAAACAACTGTTTCCATAATTATTTTACAAAACAATTTTATGAACAAAAAAACCCGAACAGAATCAAACATACCCTTACTTTTAAGTTTTGAGTATTTGTTTCTTACTCGCATTTTTTTAACAAAAAATCTTCACTATTCGCACTCTTTCCCAAAAGTAAGTTTTAACTCATTTAATTAGACATCTCATCTAATTAATTCTCATTAATTATGATTAAATTTTTAATCAGTAATTCTATAATATACATTTTATGGTCATTATACTTCGGCAACATCTACATACACTTTAAGGGGGTGTTTGTTAGGAGGAAAAAAAAATTGCCCAGGAAAGTGGGGTGAGGAAAATAATTTAGCTATGTTTGGTAGGAGTGAAATAAAAAAGTGGTTGGCAAAATTGTTTTGATGGATAACAATTTTAAACATGATTTCAATTGAAAACTTTACCATCCAAACTATGGTAAAAAAATTTATCCACAGCTAACACATCTTTTTTATCTTACTCAGTAATAAATTTTGATCTACCAAATACCTTTTTTTTTCTTACCCGGCTATAAATTTTCTCCACCGTGTTCCCGGCAAATTTTTTTGACTGAGAACAAAAAATATCTCCTCTATCAAACGCCCCCTAAGTAAATTTCTTTCATACTGATCAATAAATACATTAACTACAAATCCTCATCATCAGAAACCCACGGACCAGTCACGAGACAATTGTATTACATTTTAGTGGATTTTCTCATGTAGTTGACCAATTGTAATACATTTAATATACGGGGTAAGATATTCTTACTATCCAATTTTTCTACTACCACTCCACTATCATTTTATTCACCATTAGATTCTAAAGTTATTTTTTTCTCTCTTTATTCAACTTTTTCTTTAATCCAATGGTGATTAGAGTAGTAGTAGAATGGTAGTAGAAAAAATGGATAATAATATCTTACCCCTTAATATACAATGATTTTTTCTCACTTTCGAATATTATCCTTCGACCTCCGCCAAGTTTTTTATAATTATTGTAGAGAACCACATAAACAAATTGTAAATTGAACTCATTTTGATAGGAATACATTGAAAACATGAGTGAGGATATTCTAATATCAAAATTCTTACTACTAATTATATCACCATTGAATCAAAGAAAAAAATATTAAAAAATTTTTGAAGAAAAAGAAAATGCTAATTTAATTGTGATTAGATAAGTAAAAAATTAGTAGTGAAAATTTTGACACCGAGAAATAAACATTATGACATTTTAGAGAATCACAAGATAGGAAGAGGAAGAGAAAGAAATTGAGTTGAATATTTAAATGAGGGGTGAAAAGTTCATATAGGGAAAAGAGAAGGAGGTAATTGGGAATGACACCCTAGATTGCGCCACATGATAGTATCTAGCTAGTTGCACATGTATTTGATGCGCAACTGCAGTCTGCATAGTGGGTCCAATTCACGACTTAATGAAATTGAAATCACATGGTGGAATCTAATTGGTTGCTCACGTACTTGCTGCATAAACTAATTATGTGTCTTTTGCATAACTAATTATGCACCAAGTCTATACAATATTTTTTGGCCGGTATATAAAAGTTAAAAAAAAAAAAATCGACTTCAACCAAAATTTTATACTACCAATTTATTACCTATTTAATTATAATTGGATCAATATTTTCTCTTTTTTCAAAATTCTTATAGTATTCTCTCTCTTTGATCCAATGAGAATTAGATACGTAGTAAGTTGTTAATAGAAAATTTTGGTAGTAAAAATATCCTCCCTGCATATAAGTTTCTCGAACTATGTTATTTTAGCGATTTGGAAAAAGTCATTCTATATTTCCAATCAAAAATTAAAAAAATCATTCTTATACAATTTAGCTATTAACAGTTATAGTGACCACCATGTATGAAGAAGCCTTATAAAACATGATAAATTTCATTTCATGAATAATCGCGTTCATTAAAAAATAAGGATGCCCATAATAATGATTGATGTAACAATTGGAAGCGGGTCTATTTTGTTTTTTAGTGTTGTGACATTCAATCATTTTAGGCAACTATAATATTTTGTTAGAGAATATCTTTTTGGGCCTTCGATAAAAAATATGGAATTCATTTTAATTTTTAGAAAAAATATTTATATTAATTTTTTGAAAGATTAATGTGGATATTTTTTGAATTTCTGACTGACAATTTCAACGAACTAAACTTTCAGAGGAATTGCAAATCAAATTTTTTTCTAAGGGATTAAAATGAGTTTCATACTTTTCGTTGAGGACCCAAAAGAGCATTTAATCTATTTTTTATGAAGTGAAGTGATATCTTTTTTTATTTATGTTTAAGTTTTAATATTCATATATATATGAAAAAATTTCTCTGTTGTAGGAAAAAATATACCAGTGACTTTTTGATTTTTGTACAATATTTTTTTTTAATTTTTTTAATAGATGTGGGCTCCATACAATATGTGTCTATAACATGAGAGAATTTTCTCTCTATATATATAGGGTTTGATTTTCTCATGTTACATAAGAATTGAATTCTTATACTGTTACTTAATTAGTGGTGGACCCTACATTTATTAAAAAAAGAAAAAGAAAAGAAAAGCTTACCATGCAAATTGAAATATATATATATATATATATATATATATATTAAAAAAATTAATATTCATGTTTTGTCTCTATAATTTAAATATTTAAACTAAACACAAATAATTTTGCATGCAAAGTGTTGTATACTTATATACATGAGAGTATGTTTTTGATTCTCTTTGATATTATCTTTGAAAGAAACCTTAATTCTAAATCCTTTCAGAATCAAATTAATCACGAAAGGATTGAAATATCTAAAAAAACATATATATATATATATATATATTTACAACACATGGCAGGTGAGTTGTTTGTACCAAAAATCGAAGGAAAAAGTGGAAGGCGCGGGACCCATATAGCGCTTTCTCGTGCAAATTCTCTCCACTCATTGCTCTGCATCCCTAGCTTTCCAATTTTAAATAATAATAATAATTTACTTTTAAGTACGGATAGTTAACATTTAAATTTGGGGAATACTTTTCTCTTTAATAGGAGAGTACTAAGATAAAAAAGAGGGATCATCAACTAAAAAAAAAAAGTAAAAATAAAAACAAAAGTTTGGCACAGAAGTCAATATATGTGTAAGAATGAAATCTTGTTTTATGTGAAAGGAGAAAAGCATTTCCCTTTAAATTTACGTTAACATAATAACGCCTAAATATTAACAAATAATCTCATTATGTAAATATAAGCTCATGTCCAGAGGTTGCAATATGGGTTTAATCCGACGGATCAATTCGTCAAAATGGAATAGATTGGGTTGAGATTTTTAACCTACCAACCCACTTCAATCTGCCCCTTCTAGAAGTGGGTCAAAATGAGTTCAACCCGTCGTGGGACGGGTTGACCCACCAGGTAATAATTTTCTTCTTCTTTTATAATTTGGTAGTATTTCATTTGTCATTAAATTTTTTGATATCCATTTTTTTTATCTTAGTACTTTCTAAAAAAAAATAAAAAATAACAATTTTATTTATGATAAATGTTATCTATATATATGGAGACAAATAAGTTTCGAAATGATGTTTGACAAATAATAGTATACATTTAAGATTGAGACTAAAAAAATTAAGAGAAGTGTGAAATAAAATAAAATAAAATTAGAAAATTTCATAAAATATAATTTGTTTTTGAATTTCAATTAATTTTTTTTAATTGGTGGGCTGACCCGCCAACCCACCATAAAACGGGGTGGGTTCATTTTTCCACCCCATATTTAATGGCGAGCCAACCCGCTCTGCCCCGTTTCACTAATCCCATCTTCTAAGGGATAGGGTCAGTAATTAGACCTTACATACATGTTGACCTCTATGATTCTCAAAATCCTCCCGTTGAACTCGTGACTCTCGGATCAGAGGGGGTGACTGTATTTTTTTTATATTAAATTTATACATCAAAAAACGTCGTTTGGTGTGAAAAAAAAACACAAAAACTCACTACTACATAGATCTAGAACTAGATATGAAATCTCAATCGTTCTTCTTTTTCTCTTCCTATCTTCTCTCATAGACCCCGATCCACCTCCCTGATCCAGTGATCTCCTCCGCCGTGCTGGTTCTCTATCCCCACTGTTGATTTGTCGCACCGCCAACATTCTTTCTTGCGTAAGGGATTTCCTTTCACATGCTGTTGTAGATCTGTGAGAAGGACAATAAAGACTTGTGTTTGATAATATATATTTTCATTAATTTCATTGGAGTATGTGTTTTATACTTTAATAATTTGATACTTTGATTAATTTGTAGATGTAATTGATTGAATTGTGTTCAATATATTTTGAATATTCGAGGTTTTATTTTTTAAAATTTTTAATATATGATATATATTTATATTTTTTAATATATCAAATTGGGTTAACAAAATAATCCCGTGACCCTCAGTTGAACCCATGACCCCTTACCTTTCGAGTCGATGGACAAACCGAGTTTTTAAATATTGAAAAATTGACATAATATCATCTCAATTCTCACCCACTGAGATATTATATTTTTGTGAAGAGGAAGTAATCCATTAAGATATTATAATTTAACTAAAAAAACATTATTCCATATAAGTCATAGAGAAAAACTTAATTACCTAATGCTCATGGCGTGTCAATAACACAAACGTCCCGAGAATAATTAATTACGCATGCAACTTCTTTCAGCAAAAACATATTTAATTGTTATAATATATATATATATATATATATATATATATATATATATATATATATATTTATTAGTTTTTATTATTGAGCGTCAAAGACACAAACATCACGTGATTATTAAAGGAATATTAAATTGATGATCACTTTCTAAGAAAATCAGATATTTAAAGTAGATATTTTATCTGTAACCAAAAAAAGAAGTACACTTTTTTATCACTTTTTGATATCGGATTTTTTTTGAAGTGCTTTAATATTTTTTTTTTTTAAATCTTAATACTAACTTAAATAAAATATAATTATAATTAGATAAATAATTATATATTATTGTATCTATAAGTGACTAAAGTCTAAAGCTAAATTAATTAGAAAATAATATTTTTCATATTACAGGAGATAAATTCTATCTACTATATTCATATAGAAGTATGTCGGGCTTATATTTTCTTTTTCTCTCGCTTTTTCTCACACGGGCCTCACACATTTTTATGTATATGCGGAGATAAAACTACCTCCTACAACATGAAAACATTAATCTCAATTAAGAAACGTCAAATCTTTATTTTAATATAAAATTGAATTTTGTAACACCCAGTGTATACCCGATTTGTTATCATATCATCGTATTAAACATCTCTTAATTAACACTGCCGAATAACTTTTTCTTTCATTCAATTATGACGTTATTATCATTTACCAAGTTGAATACTTACTTCATTTTCAAAAGATTGTCGATATGTAATTGCAAATAGACAACTAATATATATAAGTGAGTATCTAAGTCACGGAGCTACAACACGTAGTCCGGACCATAATCCTGATACAATTATACAACTCGAACTCAAATAGCAAAGGCAAGTCAATGTGGTATCAACAATCCTCATGCTCACCAAAAAAGGCAACAAAGCCCAACAGAGTCTCAAATCAAATAACATGACAATAATATAAAACATGTCAGCATCCAACATATCATCATAAACAACAGATATCTAACTCAGCTCCGACCTCCTGCCGCCCGAGGTCTCAACCCCCAAGTTACCTGAACATGAAAATGGTGCCTCAAACGTGGGGTGAAATCTCTAAATAGAAATCTTAGTAAGACAAGGGTCCTCAAGGATTTCTCCACCCTAAACTCACTTACATATGCAATATAAGTTCAAAAGCAGTTTAATAATATAAGTTCCAAAATATGTGCAATGCAACATATAATCATGTCATGTGTGTCAACTATTCTACTGGCCAGAGAAATGCAGGGTTTACATACGCCAATTATCTACATTTAGTGCAAGACACCACTTGCACCCATCCACAGAATCACCCTATTGTATATCTCTCGTATACTCAGGCTTACCGTCTATGTGGAACAACACATGCATATCATAAGACATCCACATAACAGCTCAACAACATTTCAAATATTAATACATGAAAACACATCATGCATATAAACCATCCCCCATGGGACATGGTGGAACCAACAATGGCTAAACCGAAGACACAAAAACTTAACTCGCAAGCTAACTATCCAAATAAGAGTCCAACCAAGCTCAAGGTCCACAAACAGCACTCTCACAGTCTGTTTATACCAACAATCATATCAACAATCATAATCTATAAGCATATAACATAAAGACAATGCTTTCCTTTTACGTTTCATGTCTTTAGACTTCCCACAAAGCAACAAGCCCTTAATAACTTTGATTCTGACTTAGATTAATTATTACAGAAGTCCACATTACCCAATCATGGGTCCACAAACCCAAAACACACTTCTGTATGAACAGTACAACTACTGTCTAGAAATTCTCATAATATCCGAATATATGTTGGGGCCATATCCAGATATCATATCCGAATATGCATATCCGGATATCATATCCGAATATCCATATTCGGATATCACAAGACCCTATATCCAGATATCATATCCGGATATTTCGTGACAGAATGCAATTTCTGCATTTCGCAAGATATCACTCCCAAGGTTCAACTTTTAACTCATTCCAACATCCAAACATGCATTTTTATAGGCTTTTAGATTTATATCCATGTTAGTTACTTAAACAACTCATTAAATATGCCAAGACTCCACTTTTAACCAAAGAAACTCATGATCAAAGGTGATGAAGCTTACCTAAGCTTAAAACAGAGCAAGGGGGTGCTCTTGGAGCTCACAAGTTAGCTCCAATAATCTGACTTCAAGGGTGCACGAAAATGGCACTCAAGCAAAGTCATTTCTTCCCAAAGGTGGCTTCTTGAAGCTCAAACTACCATGACAATAGCTTTCACAACCCCACTCACTAACACAACCCTCAAAACCCCACCAACACAGAGGCTACAACTCAGAATGGTGACACTTTCCCACTCACCATGCTAGCTCACACAAGGACAAGGTGTTTTGGTGTAGATAGTAAGAAGAAAGGTGACAACTTGGCTCACAAGAGGTGGTGGCAAGGGTGACAAATCAAACTTAGAAAATTCTCACATATTTATCCAAAAAAAGAAAAAGAAAATTCTCACGTAGCTTGTGCCCACCTATATATAGTCTAATTAGTTTTAATCGTACTGTATTAGCGCTAATAGCTACGCTTAGCATTTTAATCCCAAACTTAGGATTCTGAACATACTCATTTTTTCTAAGATTTTTTCATATTTTTATTTTATTTTTCGCAGCACCTTTCCGGTACCCGCTTTTACATAGCTAGTATCAGTTCTGGCACCAGTTCTCATTATTTTGACTTGAAACTTGACATACTAGTCCTATATATTATTCTTTTAATATTCATGCATTTATTATAATTTTTTGGGATACTTCATCGGTACGCATACATACCGTGAGCAGAATCAGTATATGCACTTTTCGTAAGAAAAATGACTTTCAACATTATTAATCACTTACCATAATTATTTAATCATTCTCATAATTATTAGGGTCAATTATGAAATTATTTCCTAATTTCACATATAATTAATTTATATTCCTAATTTAACGGTGCGGATTGTTACAAATTCTATATTCAAATGATATATTTGTACCAATGGGCCTTTTTTCTTACGAAGGATGTTATACTTACTATCTTTTTTTCTTATTATCTCTTACTATTAACTTTATTACCATTGGATCAAAATAAAATTAACGGTTACAAAATAACATGAAGTGAGAACTGTTGATTTGATTTTAATCAAACAATAACAAAGTTGGTAGTAAGAGTAATAAAAATAATAGTATAAAGTATAACATATTTATTAGAGAAGTATATTAACACCTTCACTTGACAGCTTAAGCTTTTGTACTGAATTATTTCTCTAGATGGTATGAAAACTTCATTGACCATGAAGTCACGAGTCCGAGCCGCTCTCCATTTTGTATGTGAAATTTCTTACTTCAGATAGATTGAGCTTGATACATCATTCACTTTTCAAACTCAATGAGCTATCTTATGAGATGACGTGTTAGAGAAATATATTAACCATTAATGAACTTTCATTTAACAGAGTTGAATTGATTCTTTACAATATTATCTCTTTTACATATATAATTAAAACTAAAAAGAATTTAACGTTTCTGTTTTTGTTATAATTTATTTTTTATTATCTTCACATAAGAATAAGTGAATTTTAAAGAGAAGAAAAAGAAAACGTTAATCAAACTTTTAAAGAGAAGAAAAAGAAAATGTTAATCAAACTCATTGATTTTTATATAACTGCGACTCAGAAAATTTTTCTATGAAAAAAAAAAAAGCACAAAAATTTCCCCAATTAAAAAATGGCAAACTTTATTTAAAAGGAGAATATGGATTTATCTCGAGTGGCAACAAGGGATTTGCCAAAACACATTCCCTCCAAACGCAATCTATAATCTCATCTCTTCCAAAAACAAGGAAATCCAGATAACAATGGAATCCACTCTATTAACCAATCACCAACTCCCACTTGTCGAAACAGCCAACATGTCACATCATCCATTCATGGGTCAGTGTCCCTTCTCAAACAAAAAGTCTTTGGTCACTTTTCTTCTCCCCGTTCTCTCTCTCTCTCTCTATCCACACACACACACTTAGAAGCAGAAATCTGAAATTCCACAACATAGTGTGTGTGTGCAAGATGTGCGACAAGAATAGTCCTCCTCCAACTGCAAAAACAAACTCTATTATGAAGAAGAAGAATAAGAAGACACAAAAAAGGACTAAAGATTCTTCTTTTTCTTCTTCTTCAACTTCTTCTTCTTCCACATCATCTTCTCTTAAACCACATCGACGCAGAAACAGAACAAAAACGAGAAAACCCAAGTTCCTTAGTCTTCGTCTTCAACTATCTCGAAACGAGAACAAACCCAAGAAAATGACCCATCAACAACACCAACAACCCAAAACAGAGCAACAACAACAACAACAACCACAGTTGAACCTCTTCCCTCTTCACCCTGAAAACATGGTCGAGGACAAGGACATGCACGAAGAGAACAACGTGGCTTTGCTCTTCAGCTCCGACGGCGGCGCCACCCTCAACGGCTTGCTCGAAGATGAATCAACGACCACAACCACGGCCACCACGACGTCGGAGGAGGGATCCTTCTCGCCGCTGACGTGTCCGTCGTTGAACGGCGGCGACAATGGAAGCTGGCTGGTGAGGAAGGCGATGAGGAGGAGGAGCATAGAGAGGGATAATGAGAGGAGTGAAGAGAGGTGGGTGTGTTACTCGGAGGTGGTGGAGAAAAAGGAGCTCATGGAGGAAGTGACCAGTTATTGCGGCGGCGCCACCATGGTGACCGCCACGGAGGACCCGTTGTTTTGTGCTGGTGGTGGGAAAGGGATGACGACGTCGTTTGGGTTATTGTCATTGAAGCTGGATCACGAGGAGATATTGAATGCTTGGTCGGACAAAGGTTCTCTTTACGTCGCAGAGGAGGAGGCCCCACAAACTGTCCCTGATTTGCTCAATGGTGTCCTTCTTCCCAATGTAATTTTCACTTCACTCTCTATTTTTTTAATTTTTAATTTTTTGTTTTTATGAATATTTTATTTTTATATCCAAATCGGTATAGCTTACAAGCTCCTTCACTTGACTAAATGATTGTTTTGCCTTTTTATGAATAATTTATTAGTTATGTGAATGAGTTATAATTAGATTGCATCATGGATTTGTTCATAAGATTTTGTGGTTGTGTGTCTGTCTGTGTGTATATGGGTGTGAGTAAGAGAGAGAGAGTTTATATAATTATTTGTGTTCAGGAATGAGGAATGTTGTATAATGAACTGGATTAAAATCTTATTTATTCATATATGGATCAATGTTTACAATTTTAAATCAAGGGTTCAATGTTAAAATAACTTTGTCGGTAGAACCCACATTTCTCTTTCTTTGCCTTCTTCTGGTAGGGTCACCCTTTTAATAATGACTGAAAAGAAAAAAAATGGTTATTTTAATGATGACTGTTGATCAGTATAATAATATTAAAACAGT
The DNA here is from genome assembly GCA_032173675.1 of Gastrolobium villosum. Classification (NCBI taxonomy): domain Eukaryota; kingdom Viridiplantae; phylum Streptophyta; class Magnoliopsida; order Fabales; family Fabaceae; genus Gastrolobium; species Gastrolobium villosum. The sequence continues at coordinate 10,534 of JAVKPL010009061.1, read as the reverse complement.
ACACAAAAAGTATCCATTCCCATCTACTTGATATCAATAATATTTTTTGGTAGGGTGACCAGGATATTCATAAAACATTGGGGGTATATCATAGGAAAACACTTTCTCCTTTAATAGGAGAATTGTTTTCTAATGTTACTGAGAGATCCTTTTACGTATAATATTTTTTTCATTTTTCATTTATGGTGGGACCCATTTGAATTATGTATGTGTAGGAAGCTTTCTAACCTCATGTTGAATGAGAAATGTAAAGTCCTATATTATAAGGCTTTATCTTTTTCTTTTACCCTGATCTGGGGCCATTGAGATAGATGATTCTTAACATGACCCAAGTTAGTTGGAGGGGTTGGACATTGTTCAGATTTTTATCATTCATCATTACCGAATAATAATGAACCATCAAAAAGGCATAGGCAGGTTAGAGGTTGACCACAAATTGCTAGCTTTAAATTTGAATAGTTAGAAAGTAGAGAGAAATACTTTTAGGTGGGGCATGAATTATGCATCATTATATAAATATATAATGGACCCACTCTCACTTTGTAATAGAGTGTTTGATGAATTTAGTTACTTTTTGGGCAGGTTGCATGGGACAGTTGGGGGAGTGATGTTGTTGGGAACACATGGAAAGTTCCTGAAGATTGTGGAGCTAACAAGATGGAAATGAAGGAACAAATGGGTTGGAAACTGGGGCAGAGAGAAGCAAGTGTGCTAAGATATAAGGAGAAGAGGCAAAACAGGCTTTTCTCTAAGAGGATCCGTTATGAAGTTCGCAAACTGAATGCTGAGAAACGGCCCAGGATGAAGGTACTATTCCATAATTTCATTGTTACTATAAAACAATTTGATTGCTTCAATTCCGTTGCTATATAGCTTCACGCAGCCTGACGCAGGTAATGTGCACAATTTACACATTAGTTTGTGCTTAAATTGAAGAAAATAGTTATTCCTCTTTGGCGCTTTGGTAAGACACTATCTGTGTCTGAATTTTAGCTTATTTGGTATTCTAAATAAATTATAATCAAAATCTTACAGAGACTTGAAAGAAATAAGTAATTATTTCCTGAAATTTAAGAAAGTCAAACACGTGTTTAGTCTTATTTTATTAAATTACTTGAACGAAATTATATTTTTTATGACACACAAGTTATGTTACTCTTTAACGAACACTTGATTTATTGAAGATAAAAATATGCATTTTTTTTTATTTTATTTTAATCACGGTTTTTGCATTGAGTTTATGAATTTCAATACCATGTATGGGCGTGGTGGTGCATTTATTTTTCCAGGAGTTGCCTATCTACCATGATCGGATACACCAAAAACAAAAAATTAATTTGATTTCCCTCTTTTTCTGATTTCCCTCTTTGAATAAACATCAACAAATATCTAATGGGTTCATCAACAAAGACTCATCAACAAACCATGGGCGTGTGAATGGAAAGCATCCCGTGGCCAGCCCTTTGTAATTCACAGGTCCTCTAATGGTGTTTCTCACAAACACTCAAACACACAAACAAGTCTCTAAATATACCTCTTTTGAATTACTGTATCTTTCAAGCCTTAATATTCTTTTTTCTCTGGCTATATTTGATATGAAATACAAAGGACCTATTTAAAGGCCAAAATACAAAAGCTTAAAGACTCCAAACAACACAACTCTTCATAACTAAAAGACACAACTCTTCATAACTAAAAGACACAACTCTTCACCAAACTCTAAGCATAATAATTGTCCACTAACAAATTCCTAAGGACATATCCCTTCACCACAAAACTCTTCATTTTCTATTTTCTTTAATTAAATAAAGTTTAAACCAACAAAACCCCCCCTTAAACTTTAATTCTTCTTTTTGAATTTTCCACTGGTTGATTTTTTTTTTCGCGCTGCTTCCATGTTGCATTCCTTTCTTCAATTTTTTTGTTTGTCCGGCGGTTCCTTCATTGGTGAAAGATAGACAGTCTTGAATTTTTCTTCGTCAACCACTTCCACAATTACACCTTCCATTTTTCCGCTCTCAGCTTCTTCACTGCCGGGTTTCCTATCCGAAACACCCGCTTCAGCTTCTTCTACAACAATATCCACTTCATCGCCGGGTTCTTCTTCAACAAGTCTAGCTTCCACGCGCCTCATCGATAGAATCTCAGACCACCGTCCTCCAGGGAAATGGTCTCTTTTCGGTGGTGTCGACATCTTCCACTTCCACCATAAATTCAATGCAGTCTCTGATTTATGACTTCCAACCCGAACCGCGCCTATGCCGGTCTCCGACATCAACCTCATCACGCCGGGGTCGAGCTCTTCTCCAAAACATGAACTCGGTGATTTAGTCGGGATCTCCCCCATCATGGTTATCAACATGGAACTCGGATTCGCGGTCTCCTCCATGTCGGTCTCCATCAAGCACCTCGGCTTCTCAATCTCCTTTCCGATTTTTGACTCCTCCAGACACTCAGGTTCCGCGAAGTCTTCTACCTCGACAATGGTCTCGTCGTTCCCGTCCTTCTCCGCTTCGATCTCGGCTCCTTCGTTCTCCTCCTCTTCTATCTCGGCTCCCTTGGCCACAGTCATCTCCGTCGTCTTCTTCTCCGAGTCGTCTTTTACGCGCTCCGACACGTCAATCTCCTCCGCGGATGCGTTGCCGTTGGCAACCTCGGATTCCGTCATCTCGGTCTCTTCTTCATCCGCATCATTCTCCTCATCTTCATCATCACCATTGAAGATTTCATCTTCTTCATTAATCAGATCAAAACGTCCAGGCAAGTATTTTGTTATGAAGGCCATTAGAAAATTCTTCCATATATTATTAAAGTCGCGGCAGTTCCATGTACGGAACCATTTGATTGCGCTTCCTCTGAGTCTTCTCATGGCTACCTGCCATTTGTACTCCGTCCAAGTTTTTTTTTTCCGAAAAAATTCCTTCAAACAGAGAAGCCAATCTAATGCTTCATCCTTATCCCCATGGAAGAGTGGCACCTCCAACTCGCTCTTTTTCTCCATAGCTCTGATACCAATTTGTAATTCACAGGTCCTCTAATGGTGTTTCTCACAAACACTCAAACACACAAAAAAGTCTCTGAATATACCTCTTTTGAATTACTGTATCTTTCAAGCCTTAATATTCTTTTTCTCTGGCTATATTTGATATGAAATACAAAGGACCTATTTAAAGGCCAAAATACAAAAGCTTAAAGACTCCAAACAACACAACTCTTCATAACTAAAAGACACAACTCTTCATAACTAAAAGACACAACTCTTCACCAAACTCAGCATAATAATTGTCCACTAACAAATTCCTAAGGACATATCCCTTCACCACAAAACTCTTCATTTTCTATTTTCTTTAATTAAATAAAGTTTAAACCAAGCCCTTTACTGCTTTGTGCGCTGATCCGGGCGGGGGATTAGTCCCATGGCTACCTGCTGTGGGGATACCCTAATGCAAATAAAAAAAAAACTCGTAAACAAAGACTACTAATGTTTGCAATTAAACCAAAAAAAGAAAATGTATAAATACAAACTTATTTAATATATGTAGATTTTAAACACCAAATACAAAGGGGAGCAGGGTACTATTTTAAACAATTTTTCTTTTCCAAGCTTCTGGGATTTAGGCTCACCTGGTCCTTGGGAAGATGAAGGTAGAGGTTAGAGAACTCCAAGTGCTTTAGTGAGCAGAGAGGGGTACGTGCACAGGCACTCCAATGTCCAAGTCAATAACATGTACTAGGAGAAAGAGTTTTTTGTGATTCCATTGTTACCTGCGTGTCTTCCTCCCTATATTGTCTTTGTTATCGATTGGGTTTCTGTCCAGATTCATAGCGGGACTTAGATGGAAGAATCAGGGGTGTAATGCCCTTCATGTTTGCCATAAGGAGTGTTCTGACATAACGGTAATGGTTTGGAGAATGCATTGCCCCTCCTGTGCTAGGGACCAAGTTGCCCTGCCTGCGTGTGGTGTGCCTACTGGTTCCATCTCCCAATGCCAAATCCCAGTTCAGAACAAAAATATTAATGTAAAAAAGGTGTTAAGTAAACATTTCCTTCTTCCTTTTTCTCTCTTCCCTTTTGTTGGAATCGACGCAATCACACACACAATCGATAGAGAGAAGAGGGAAGAAAAAGAGAGATGCGATTTAATGTGGTTCACCAAATGTAGGTTATGTTCGGCCTATATTCTCCTCACTGTACTCTTTGCAATTCACTTGGTTTACAATGTAAATATAAATAGGATGACAATCCTGAAAGAATGGAAGAGAGAATACATTTCTGAGTTTTCTGGAGAGTTCTATTGAAAAGGATGATCTGATTGTTACACTAAATGGCTTATTTATTAAAGCCAAAACCAAACTAAAACAGAAATAAAACTAACTAACAAAACGTAACAAGAATCCTAAACAAACTAACAAACTTAACAGCTCAGCAAAAAACTAACTGATAAAGTTACATAGCTAACCATGGTTAGCTAACTAAAGACAAAAATATCCCTATTAAAAATAAATATGTATAATACCCCCCCTCAAACTGGTGGGTGTAGATCAAACAATCCCAATTTGAAGATGAAACTGTGAAATAAGGCAGGATTCAAAGCCTTAGTGAATACATCCGCAAGTTGCTGAGTGGTAGAAACAGGCAATAACCGAAGTAAACCAGCTGTAAGCTTCTCTCTTGTAACATGGCAATCTAATTCAATATGCTTACTTCGTTCATGAAATGAAGGGTTATGAGCTAGATATATTGCAGCTTGATTATCACAGTAAATATTAGCCGGCTGATTGGTAGGAATTTTGAGATCATGTAACAAATATGTCAGCCATTGAACTTCACAGGTCACAGCTGCTAATGCACGGTATTCAGCCTCTGCAGAAGAACGAGAGACAGTGCTTTGCTTCTTTGATTTCCAAGATATAATAGAATCCCCAAAGAAAACACAGAAGCCAGTAGTAGACTTGCGGGTGTCAGGGCAAGTGGCCCAATCAGCATCAGCAAAACCAGATAAAACCAATGAACTTTGAGAAGAAAAGAACAGACCTTTGGCTGGAGAGGCCTTAAGATATCGTAACACCCGAATAGCAGCAGTATAGTGATCCTGCATAGGCTTGGCTACAAACTGAGACAGTTGTTGGACAGCAAATGTGATATCTGGTCTGGTGTTTGTGAGATATAACAAACGACCAACCAGTCTCCTATACATAGCAGGATCAGGAAATAATTCACCTTGATCTTGTTTCAATCGTAAGGAGGGCTCCATAGGTGATGAAGCTGCCTTGGCATTGAGGAGGCCACTCTCAGAAAGAAGTTCTAAGACATACTTTCGTTGATTCAAAATAAGACCATCTTTGGATCTAGCAATCTCCATTCCAAGGAAGAAATGTAAAGGACCAAGGTCCTTAATGCGAAATAGACCATCCAAATGTTGTTTGACAGAAGTGATGTGAGCCATATTATTGCCAGCCAATATCATGTCATCCACATAGACTAAAAGACATGTGAAAATATCACCATCTGTTCTTGTAAACAAAGAATGATCTGCATGTGATTGATTAAACCCAAGCTGGTGAAGTTCCTGGGTCAACCGAGCATTCCATTGCCGGCTAGATTGTTTCAAGCCATAAATGGACTTATGCAGCTTGCAAACATGAGAAGAATCAGTAACAGAGATACCTTGAGGAATAGTCATGTAAACTTCCTCTGATAAGTCTCCATGAAGAAAAGCATTATTAATATCAATTTGCTCAAGGAACCAATCCTTAGCAACTGCAACAGAGAGCAATAACCGAACTGTGGTGAGTTTAGCCACTGGAGAAAAAGTTTCAAAGTAATCAACACCTTCCATTTGGTTGTAGCCCTTGGCAACTAAGCGGGCTTTATATCTAGCAACTGTGCCATCAGGGTTATGCTTGACTTTATACACCCATTTGGAACCAATATGATGCTTCCCTTTAGGGAGAGAGACAATAGACCAAGTCTTGTTACGGTTGAGTGCATCAAGTTCTTCATTCATAGCTAGAGTCCATTCTTTGAACTTAACAGCTTGGCTGTAATTACGGGGCTCAACAAAGGAACTTAAATTGTGACAGAATGATGTGTAAGAAGGAGAACAATGTGTATAGGAAACAGAGGAAAAGGGTGAAAAAGACTTACCTGGAGAAGACTTGTCTGCAGCTAAGCTTGTGGACAAATGACAATGAAAGTCATGTAGGTGATGAGGAGGCATCCTTACTCTTGAGGACCGTCTAGGATTAATAGGCTGATTTTGTATGGAAATAGGTGTATGGTTTCTGGTTTCTGGCAAGTGTTGGGCTGCTGTAGGAACAGATTCGGCCTCGATATGAGAGAGGAGAATAGGACTAGTAGGTGGTATTGTACAGTGAGTAGGTTGTGGAGACTGTATAGGTGATGGGGAAAGGACAGAAAGTGGTTGTGTAGTTGATGGAGAAAGGACAGAAGGTGGATGGCTAGGTGGTGAAAAAACAGGAGGCACATGTATAGGTAAAATAACAGAAGACTCACATGGGTAGGAGTTATCAACTTTATCATTGGGAAAAGGAAAAGTGTCTTCATAGAAAATGACATGTCTTAGAAATAAAAATTTCTTTTGTTGACAAGTCAAAAAGGATGTATCCTTTTGTACCATTTTTGTGTCCTAAATACACACTTTTTCGGGCTCTAGAATCAAACTTGGTACGATGAGATTGAATGGTGGAGGCAAAAGAAAGACAACCAAAAGTCTTTAGGTGTGTAAGTGTTGGTGGTTCCTTGAAAAGCCATTCATAGGGTGATTTATTCTGTAAGATGGGAGAATGTAACCGGTTTATAACATGAATAGCATGCTGCATACAGTAGCACCATAAGTGTTTAGGGAGATTTGCTTGAAAAAGAAAGGCTCTAGCTGTGTTTAAAATATGTTGATGCTTTCTCTCCACAACTCCATTTTGTTGTGGAGACTCAACACAAGAGGTTTGATGCAGAATGCCTTTTTGTGCAAAGAAATCACTCATCAAAAATTCAGGACCATTGTCACTTCTAAAAGTTTTAATTATCACTCCAAACTGGTTTTCTACATAAAAGACAAAATCACGGATGTGTGCTCTAGTTTCAGATTTTAACTTCATCATGATGCCCCATGTAAATCTGGTATGATCATCTATAATAGTTAACATATATTTATGACCATGAATGGAAGAAACAGAATATGGACCCCATATGTCAATATGGACTAAATCAAAAGCTTTATATGTGACAGTGGAACTCAAAGGAAAGGGTAATCTCTTTTGTTTAGCATAATGACATATATCACAAGGATGATCAATGTTTTTACAAGAAATGAAAGGAAATTGTGTCATCATGGATTTTATTACAGAAGAGGAACAATGTCCTAATCTTAAATGCCACAGATCAACATGACTAGGATGTATAGAAACAGTATGAGCAGAATTATTGGTTTGTAGTGAGGGGTTCTTTGGATTTGGTCCTTGAGTAAAGATGTATAAGCCTCCAACAAGCTTAGCTGAACCAATCATCTCCAGTGAAGGGTGTTGTCGGATAGTGCAGATGAGAGGCTGAAAAATGACACAACAATTAGTGTCTTGTGCTAATTTGGTCACGGATATCAGATTGACATTGAAGGTCTCAACAAAAAGCACATTTGATAAAAAGAGAAGTGGTGAGAGTATAACAGTTCCAGAATAGTGAGAGTAAACTTGGTTACCATTTGGCAATGTGATAGCTATTGGTTCAATCCTCTTGACTGAGGTTAAATTGGCAAAAGTATGAGTAATGTGGTCAGTGGCTCCTGTATCTAGGATCCACTGTACCAAATTGTTACCTGAGTTGCTCTTAACCGTATTGGCCTTGCTCTCAACTGTATTGGCCTTGGTCTGTACAAGATGACTAACATGAGAGGGAAGATCCACCTTTGGTTGTTGCACTGACTGGAATTGCATGGAATGCTGTATCATATCCATAATAGCAGTATACTGATCCTTGGTAAAATTTTCTTTGTTGTCTTGCAGTAAGGTGAGATTCTATGATCATCATATGATCCTTCATTATGTGCAGTGCTGACAGAATTTGTTCGAGGTCCAACTTTGGTTTTGTATCCTGGTGGATATCCATGCTTTTCAAAGCATGTATCCACTGTATGATTTGTTCGTCCACAATGAGTACACAGCCTAGGAGTAAAAGATCTGCCACGTCCTCCATTGTAGCTGCGACCCCTTCCTCTATAGCTAAAACGGCCACGACCTGACTGAGGATCTGTGGAATCATAGAATGCTTTAGATGGACCATCAGCAGCAACAGATACTGGATTGTCCAAGCTCATCTGCCTTTCTTGTTGAGTGACCAAGGAAAACACACGATTAATTGAAGGCAAGGGATCCATTAGCATGATTTGGGATCTTACATGAGAATATTGCTCATTAAGTCCCTTCAAAAATCTGATAGAATAGTCTCTGTCTCTGAGACTTCGCACTTGAGAAGAAATCAAACAACAAGGCCTAACACATTTACAAGTAGGTGTTGGCTGTAAAGACTCTAACTCTTCCCATAGGATCTTGAGTTGAGTATAAAAATCAGAAATAGATTGTTCTCCCTGATGTACACGAGAAATTTCATCATGTAAATCAGATATTCTAAAAATATCTGATTGAGAGAACCTTTCTTTAAGATCTTTCCACACATCTACAGCAAGATCCATCCATAGGATCGATTGTGAAATAGAATCAATAATGGATCGGTGCAACCATGATAAAACCATGGTATTACACCTCTCCCAAGTAGCATACCTTCGATCTGTCGGTTCTGGAACAGAAATCGAACCATTAACAAACTGGAACTTGTTCTTCGAGATCAAGGCCATGGTCATCCCTCTGGCCCAGCCATGATAGTTCTTGCCGTTCATAGGTGAAGAAACCAGTATGAGAGAGGGGTTTTCACTCGGACGAAGATAGTAAACTTCCTGGATCTGAAAGATTTTCAATCACCTGTGCTGTTCGAGTATTTCCTTCATCTACGTGAGTATTATCATCTTGAGAAGAACTCTGATTCGCCATAGGTATGAACCCTAAGCTAACCAAGAGCTGAAGAAAAGTTCAAGAAGAAGAAAGGGAAAGATAGCGAAAATCAGAGCTCTTCTTCGAGCTCTGATACCATGAAAGAATGGAAGAGAGAATACATTTCTGAGTTTTCTGGAGAGTTCTATTGAAAAGGATGATCTGATTATTACACGAAATGGCTTATTTATTAAAGCCAAAAACCAAACTAAACAGAAATAAAACTAACTAACAAAACGTAACAAGAATCCTAAACAAACTAACAAACTTAACAGCTCAGCAAAAAACTAACTGATAAAGTTACATAGCTAACCATGGTTAGCTAACTAAAGACAAAAATATCCCTATTAAAAATAAATATGTATAATAAATCCCTAAACAACAACAACTATTCATGGGCCCCGTTGGCTTTCTCTGCGTCCCTCTAACATAAGTAGTTATCTAAATGCGAAGTATGAGCCGTACCTAATACCCTTGACTTTCATCTACTTGTTACCTAATACCCTTGACTTTCATCTACTTGTTATTATGTTCCCTGCAAGTATTGACGCCACCTTACCAATAAAGTACTTCACCTATCATGTTCCTTATTGTAGTGTCTATAGCAAGTGATTGTATATCTGTAGGTCATTCGGCTCCTCTTATGTCCAATGTCCACTCCCCGCAACAAGGCAAGAGGTCACCATCATTAATATCTCACAAACCATGCTAAATAACAACTTTTTGCTGAATATTCTTATAAATAATCATTTCAATCCAAAAGTTGGTCAGTTACGTTAAGGCCCATCAATAACGGACTATTACAGCCTCTGGCCTGTGACATACTATAACTATTACTCTGCCGGTCTGCCCAACCGTGACCAGACCTTCTTGCTTCACACCTTAGGCGCTTTCACAACAAAATGGAATCTACAATAAATTCCCATGAGTCCTTCAGGATAGAGTTTATCATAGGTTACATTGTCATCAAAGCATTTTAATACAATTCGAATATCACATATTCCAGCAAATTATATGGTATCATGTTGACATTGTTACAACCCCGTGACACTTCAACTGCAGTATTAGAGTTGTTCTCAAGAATAAGTAGAAGAAATTACATTGAATGTATTAGAGATCTCATACAGTAGTGTAGTAAATTTTTCTGAAGATATAAAAAAAAATGCATTTTGATCTAGCTGCAATTAATGAGCAAACTTAGCTTGATTCCATTAAATCTGTCACGAATGAATTTTATTTATTTAATTTTTCGACACATTCAAGAATGTATTTTAAACACCATCTTCTATTTGATCTTGGTGGATCGTGGTTGATATGAAATCTGTGAACTAACGGTGTCTTTGGAGAAGACTGCCGTATATGGTGTGGCATATCACTATGCACAAACAAGTGTGTGTGCATATAGTCACAACAACTAGAGAAATTAGGGTTACATGTGAGATTTAACACTATTTACAGGTTATACCTGACACTA
>JAVKPL010009060.1:0-36243 GCA_032173675.1 Gastrolobium villosum | reverse complement strand
CAAGCTTGGGAACAGAATTTATCTTTCGTTATTTTGAATCAGTAACCAGGGCTAAGGCAAATCAAGTAAGTTCGGAACTCAAAAATATCAAAAAAGGTGATAGAAGCATTGAAGAGTATCTTGCTCGTGTGAAGGCTCTTGGAGATACACTAATTGCCATAGGTGAACCATTTACTGACAAAGAACTTGTGCGGACTGTTCTTGAAGGACTACCTGAAGAATATGGTCCTTTCATCACATATTTTAGAGGCAGAGATTCATATTGTTTTGATGATTTGGAATCTCAGATCTTGGCTCAAGAAGCAATGCTATCAAAGTTTCAATCACATGCATTAAATCTTCATTCTGTAAATGTAGCTCATAGCCCTCAGCTATCAGTTGTTCCTCGTGCTCCTGATCAAGGACTTTATAGACCACAACCACCACCAGTTCAGAATTCTTATGAACAAGGTACTGTCACCAGACCCTACCTGCAGCAACCAATTCGTGGAGGTTGGCGTGGAGGTAGAAATAACAGAAACTATATGAATCGAGGTGGAAGAAGCTATGTTGGTGGCAGACCCTTGGTTACTTGTCAACTTTGTAAGAAAAACGGTCATGATGCTACTAATTGCTGGTGGAGATACAGCAATAACTCTTCATCACCAGTGAATTCTTCTCATGTTCCAATGAGTGCATTGAGCTTTCCAACTAATTTTTCCAATCCTGCTGCAGTGAATATGGCTGTCTCTCAGCTGTCATCTAATCCGAGTTATATGGCTAATCCAAATTGGAACATGCCACATGCATCTACTGGAACTTGTCACAATATGCAACAACAGCCAAGTCACCTTTCTGGTTCCTTCTCCAATATGCAGCAGCCGAATAGTTTTACACAGCCTAGTCACCCTCGGGCTTTTGTTGGTTCTTCAGATAATCACATAGCCTTGGATTGGTATCCTGATTCAGGAGCCTCACATCATGTCACTGCCAATCCAGCAAACTTGTTACATAGCAACCAATATGATGGTCCAGAACAAATATTTGTTGGTAATGGTCAAGGTTTGGCTATCTCCTCTGTTGGCTCTAGCATTTTTTGCTCTCCTATTTCTCCACATACCTCACTGCATTTACACAATCTACTTCTTGTTCCCAAAATCACCAAAAATCTCTTAAGTGTTAGTCAGTTTGCTAAAGACAATAATGTCTACTTTGAATTTCATGCCACTCATTGTGTTGTAAAATCTCAGGAGTCTCAGGAGGTCTTACTTGAAGGCTCTCTTGGCAGTGATGGACTCTACAAGTTCAAAGGTCTTCCAACCAATACTTCTGCTTCCTCCAACTATCTCTCAGAAAAATCTGTTCAAACTATACACAATTGTAGTTCTTCAGTTTGTGGTTCTGTTTGTATTCCTAAATCATGTAACACAATTTGTAATACTGCTGTAGTTGCAGATGTATCTAGGAACTATACAATCTGGCATTCCAGATTAGGACATCCTCATTTTGATTCCTTAAAAAGGATTCTATCTCATTGTAATATCTCATTAGGTAATAAAACAGTTCCTGATGTTTGTTCAGCATGCTGTATGGGCAAGTCTCACAGGTTGCCTTCATTACCTTCATCCACTACATATTCTGAACCTTTTCAGCTTGTGGTTAGTGACTTGTGGGGACCAGCTCCAATCTCTTCATCTCAAGGCTTCTTGTATTACATCACTTTTGTAGATGTTGCTACTCGGTTTACTTGGATCTATCTGCTCAAACATAAATCAGAATCACTTTCTGTTTTTAAGAATTTTCATTCTCTTGTTTCCACACAATTTAAGCAGACAATTAAGTCTGTTCAAACCGATTGGGGAGGGGAATTTAGGCCTTTTACAAAATTTCTCACTGAATTGGGCATCACTCATCGTTTGATATGTCCCCATACTCATCACCAGAATGGACTAGTTGAGAGAAAACACAGGCACATAGTTGATATGGGTCTTACTCTTCTTGCACATGCTTTTATTCCTTTAAAGTATTGGGATCATGCTTTTCTTACAGCTGTGTACCTCATAAACCGACTTCCTACTTCCTCTCTACAATTTCAAATCCCTTACTTTTTGCTTCACAAGTCTCTTCCTGACTTTCATTTTCTCAGATCCTTTGGTTGTGCCTGTTTTCCTCTTCTTCGGCCCTATAACAGTCACAAGTTTGCTTTCAGGTCACATGAATGCGTTTTTCTAGGCTATTCTCCTAGCCACAAGGGGTACAAGTGCCTTAGTCCCGATGGCAGGATTTACATCTCCAAGGATGTTACTTTTGATGAGTTTAAGTTCCCTTTTCTCACTTTGTTTCCTTCCTCTTTTGCTTCTGCCCAAAATTCAACAGACAACACTTCCTATTCTAGTACCATTCTCCCTCCATCTTGGTCTTTATCCAATTCTTTACCCAATCCATCACACTCCCTCGCTTCTTTACCCACTGTTTCTCACTTTTCCTCACTTCCTAAGCAGGGTCTCAATCACACTTTATCCACCTTACATCCTCCCTTGTCACCTATTCCCATGTGTTCTGCTTCCTCTCAGCCTTATCAGTCACGGGTGTCCTCACAACCTGCTTTACCTGCTGTGTTATCTACCTTACCTCTTCCAATGTCACCTATTCCCATGTGTTCTGCTCCTTCTCAGCCTCAACAGTCACGGGTGTCTTCCCAACCTGCTTCACCTGCTGGGTTCACTTCCTCACAACCTGCCTTATCTCATGTCTCACCTTTATTGTGTACTTCACCTTTGTCTTCTACCTTACCTTTATCTCATGATGCCTTGTTCCATCTGTTACCTGCTACTTCACCTTTATCACAGTCGTTGTCTGCTGTTTCTCCTTTCTTGTCTAATACACAATCTGTTGGTTCCTTGGTTGGTCCAGTAGGTATTCCTCCAATTGATACATCAGCTACTACTAGGTATTCCTCTTCTTCATCTCTTTCTTCACCACATAATAAAGTCCATTCACGGTTAGCTCCTTTATCTCACATTTATGAGTCTTCTCCTATTATCTCTCATTTATCCAACTCCACCAATGCTTCCTCTCTGTCTGTTTCCCCTTCATCTCCTGTTCAATCCTCTGATACAGATTACATTCCTCCTTGTCATCTTAAACTGTCGTCTCCTTCCCGTACTATCTTTACCAGGTCCAAGGGTTCTGTACCATCCTTGTTCACTGCTCATATGGAGCCTACTACTGTCAAACAAGCTCTCATGGTTCCTGAGTGGGTGCAAGCAATGAATCATGAATATAATGCTCTTCTTGCCAATGGTACATGGTCTCTTGTTCCTTTACCTGTCTCTAGATCATCTATTGGTTGCAAGTGGGTGTTTCGAATCAAGGAGAATCCTGATGGCTCCATCAACAAATATAAGGCTAGGCTTGTAGCCAAAGGTTTTCATCAACAATTTGGCTTTGATTACAATGAAACCTTTTCTCCTGTGGTCAAACCTATTACTGTGCGCATCATACTCACCTTAGCTTTGTCTCATGGCTGGCCTTTGAAGCAACTTGATGTTAATAATGCCTTTCTCAATGGGGAGCTCTTGGAAGAAGTCTATATGACTCAACCTCCTGGCTATGAGGTTACTGATCGTTCTTTGGTTTGCAAGCTGAATAAAGCCATCTATGGGCTTAAACAGGCTCCTAGAGCTTGGTTTGAAAAATTTCAGGCAGCCTTGCATCAGCTTGGTTTGGTTTCTAGCAAGTGTGATCCTTCTCTCTTCATTCTTCGCACAAATGGTCACTGCATTTATGTATTGGTCTATGTAGATGATATTATCATCACTGGTAGCAATTCTGATTTGATTCAGCACCTGACAGAGCAGTTGAACTGCAAGTTTGCTCTTAAACAACTAGGTACTCTTGATTACTTCCTTGGCATTGAAGTCAAGTCTCTTTCCAATGGTCGGTTGTTCCTATCTCAGTCCAAGTATATCAAAGATGTGTTGCATAAGGCTGGTATGACAGACTCAAAGAGTATCTCTACACCCATGCCAAGTGGTTGTAAACTTAGCAAGCATGGTTCCAATCATGTTCCTGATCCCTCACTTTACAGGTCTATAGTAGGAGCATTGCAATATGTCACTCTTACTAGACTTGAAATTGCCTTTAGTGTTAACAAGGTTTGTCAATTTCTTTCTCAACCTCTGGAAGAACACTGGAAAATTGTTAAGAGGATTCTTCGTTATCTTAAAGGCACCATCTCCTTTGGACTTCTGCTTCATGCTCCTTCAAATCTACAGCCTCTTTCTCTTGTAGGCTTCTGTGATGCTGACTGGGGTTCAGATCCTGATGATAGAAGATCTACCTCTGGTGCTTGTGTGTTCCTAGGCTCTAATCCCATCTCTTGGTGGGCAAAGAAACAAACTCTGGTAGCTCGTTCTAGTGCTGAGGCTGAATATCGCAGTCTAGCACATACTGCTGCTGAAATTCTTTGGGTTCAGTCACTGTTACATGAATTGCAAGTTCCCATTAGAGTTCCCATAATCTACTGTGACAATCAAAGTACTGTTGCTCTTGCTCATAATCCAGTTCTTCACTCCCGAACCAAGCATATGGAACTTGATGTTTTCTTTGTTAGAGAAAAGGTGATTGCAAAATCTCTTATTGTTTAGCACATTCCTGGATCCTTACAGGTTGCTGACACCTTCACAAAGCCGTTGTCTGTTGCTCGATTTGGTGAACTTCGGGACAAGATTAAAGTGTTTGATCTTGCTCTATTACTTCATCCACCATGAGCTTGAAGGGAGAATATTAGTGATCATTTTATCATTCTATGGCTCTGGTTGGTTCTGGTTGTTCGTTCTTGTCATCTTACCCTCCATGAACTTAAGGGGGCGAATATTAGAGTATACGTGAAAGCTTACCTAACAGTGAAGTGGTTCAACAACTTCCTAACCTCCTAACAACTTCCCTGGATTTATGGAGATTAGTTTCTACTTCTTTAACTGATGTAACTGATCCAACTTACTACCATAGTATATAATATTCTCTGTATGTACGTTTTAGTTAATGATGAAATACATTACACTTTATGAATCATACTCTTCCTCTCTAGTTTTCTCTCTGGTTTTCTGTTTCTTCCTTGCTTCCCTGGCTTTCGTTTAGATAAAAATATTATTCATTAATTTTCAAGAGATTTTCCTAACCACTCAATTTTTTGTTCTAAACCCATTTCTAGTATTATTTTCATCAATTGAGGTCTAATTTTATCATTTTACAATTTAGGGTTATGTATTTGTTAATTTACCATTTTACCCTTTGTACGTATTTTGACATAGAACTTAGGATTTTCACTAAACATACCCTTCAACCCTCAATTTAAATATTAACATGCCTTTTCAATATGTGAGGTGTTATAGAGTTTGTTCCTGACTGTTGCCGATGTGATAGTAGTTGGCTTGGAGGTTGCTGGCCTAGTGGTCGCTTAAGAGGTTGTCACCCTGGCTGTTGGGTGGAGGTATATTCTCTCACAGGATTTCTCCCATATGATGCTCAATATCATTTAGGCATCATATTAGTAGGGTCACCATGGCTCGCATGTGGTCAACTTCATGGCTAATCGTACAGGGTCTTAGGGGAGCAGATGGGATGAAAACAGAGACAAAGTCTTTAGTGCCATGGCCAACATAGTTCATCCACATCATATTAGGGTTTTGCAGGTGGTGTTGTTGTTGTACCCGCTGATTATTGTTGCGAATTTTATTGTGGTTGGGCATTATGCTACTGTTGAGATGGAGGCTGTTGCTGGTGGTTGTTTGTTGCATTGCATGTATTCACCATTAGAGGTGTTAAAAGGGTCAGGGGCCTTTGGCCCGGCTCGTGTAGGTCTGGTCTGTGTGTTTTCATTGTTAAATCTAGACTTAGACTTGTATAAAAGATTATTTAATAAAAAGTTTTAGGCTCCAATTCAAAAACTCGATTTTAAAGCCCGTCAGGCTAACCTACTAACTATTTTTTTTATACTAACCTACTTTTCACTCTCATTGTCGTGCCCAGCCCACTAAAGCCATCAAGCAGCCGTTCTCTGTCATTCTCTTCGTCGAATCCATCTCCAAGCATTTCACCATCGTTTTTCCTTTTGATTTCTGCCATCTCCTGGCATTTCTTGAATGATTTTATTCTATATTATACTCTTTGTATATATATTGAACTTATGAATCTTTGTAGAATTATTAGTGTTGTTGATTGTATATTTTGTTTGGATAAATTTTAGTTATCTTAAATTTTTTAAGAGGCTAAGCTAGACTTCTATTTTTTGTAAATAAGTCAAGCCACATGCCGATACTTATATTAATAACAGGTTACGGGCTAGGCCAGTTTAAAATATTCAAACACAAGTTTAGCCTTTCAAGACCAAAGTTTGAAATAATAAATTAATTCATTTTTGCTTATACTCAAGTGTAGTGTTACAATCACGAAAAAAAAAATTAGTTAAAAATAGTCGTCCAATTTTAGCTTACAGAAATATAATATTAATGTTTTGTTTGCATAAATTTGTTTTTGTTTATACGTCATATTGCTCTTTTACTTAACACATAAGGTATAGCATATTGATTAAATCTTTAGGAGACGACTTGATTCACACTCTTACACTACAAACAAGCCTCAAATTGATTATAATTTTGATTCTCCATAATCAACATCTATCACACTCCTCATTGCATATTACATATAATTACTTTCATCATTAAGTTAATTCTTTCTATTTTAGCTTTTATATTCAAAAATAAAGAAAATGTGGAGAAATATTTGATTTCATGTTGCAAAACATTATATAATCAACTCAAGACTATTAAAAAAAAAATAAACACTAAATACATAGCTTCAAATACATGTTTTATTTAGTTTCATGTATTATAATACAATGTAACTCATTTCTTAATACAACAGCAAGCCGAATCATCAAAACAGATGCCCCCCTTATAACCTAGATTATTGCACTTATTGCTACAGTAATCTGGAGATACGCATGGCCATGCACAGGCGTACCGATCATCCTGAACACCTACTTCTGGTCCTGCAATTAGAACAAAATTAACAAAATTTTGCAAATGGTTAATGCTTTTTCTATTGTGAAATTACAACATCGTCATCTCTTTTTATCTAACCGCTCTCAAATGAGATATCAGACTTTAAACTTGATACCAATATCAAAAGATTCTGCTTCATATATAAGGTTTCCTCAAAGATGCTTATCTAAAGATCGAACTTTTGACCTTTGGGGGTTCAAACATTTTGGGGGTTCAAACATCACTTTCAACCTATGAAGCACCGATACGCGTTTTCGATGATATAAGATGTCGATTACCAAACAATACATTTCCGATACGCGTATGCGATACGTTGGAAAAAAGATTTAAGGAGTATCGGTGCTTCTTAGCTTTCAACCACTGGACTCGTTGGGTAAAGAAATTATTTTTGATCTTGGCAAAATATACATCTTTAAATTTATTTAGTAAAAATGACACTGAAAATTTTGTCAAAAATATGTTACTGAGTTTCACTCACCAGACACCCAAAGTTTTTTTTTTCTTTTGAATAAATAGAATTAGAACACTAAACGAAGAGACAAACCCCAGTTGTATTTAGAAAATTGGAATAATTAAGAAGATAAACCGAGAGAGCAATATCATTTCATCTTTGAATAACTTTTTTTTTTCCGGTAATCATCTTTGAATAACTTAACTGCATATTGGAAATACAACTTGAGAAACAAAGTTAACATATTTTTCTTACCTGAAGCCAAGACCAAAGCAATGCAAAAGAATCCTATGAGAAAACGTTGACTGACACAAAAACCCATTTTGAGAGGATTTCTCGTTTGAGTTCTATATCTTTTTTTTTGCAAAATAGATGGTTAATATCATGTTTATTATATGGGTAGAGTGTGTGTAATTTTAAAGGATGTAAAGTTGTGTCATTTTAAGGGAGAGAAAGAGACAGATAAAGGAGGAGAGAAATTTGACAAAAAAAACATAAAGGTGTGGATCCAATCTCTTTGTGAGAGTGAAATAATATAAGTTGTGTCATTTAAAAGGATAAAATCTGGTATCAAAAAGGATAATATTGATTATTCACAATAAGTGCCTTTAACTGTTGCCTAGCCAACTATCCTATAATTAAGTTGATACTATCCTACAATTAAACTCACGATTAATTAATATTCAATGCAAAATATTAATATATTAATTAAAGGGCAGGTTATATTTATAAACTTTTTTTGTTTACAAACTACACCATATTCTCTCGGAAGAATACAAACTTTTACAAACTACACTATGTTTTCCCGGGAGAATATAGTGTAATTTGTAAAAAAATTCTAAAAAATTTGTAAACGGATCATGTCTCATTAATTAAATGCTGGATATTCTCCTCTAATATATATGATCTTCTTCTTTTTGATATCCTTATTTTATTTATGGGTAAAGGATTTCAGTAGTTACTGGAGATAAAATTATCTCCAGTGAGCTCAAAACAATATCGTTTTGGGACGGAAATCAATGTGTTTTTGTAATTATAATATATTGGAGGGTTATATTAGTTTTTATCATTATAATTTTTTAATCTTATAACCCAAAACGATGTCGTTTTGAGCTCACTAGAGATAACTTTATCTCCGATCACTGGAGAAATAATTTTTCCCTTTATATATTATCTATTTGATAAGAAGGTTCAGAAATCAAATCAGGAAGAAATTAAATATAGAAAAATTATAATATGAAAATCTTTTAAATTCTTTAATAATTTTATATTTTAGAACTTTCTTTTGTTCAAATTCATTTATCATTAATTTAAATATTAAAAACAATTACACCAATATCAGATCACTATTTTTAGTAAACTTCATTTTTAATAAACAAATTAAAAATAATTGAAATATAGAAATGTCTTATACCAAAAAAAAAAAAAAAATATAGAAATGTACTAATTTTAGTAAACAGATACTATAATAGCAACAGATTACCAACAACAACAACAAAATACTATAATTGCCACCTCACCGTGATTTTTCCAATCCGTGAATCTTATTTTAGGATAAAAAATCAATATTTTTCTAAGCATAGGATTATTTTATACCAGTGTAAAAATAATAAGTCTTAAAATAAATCTTAATTGTTGATTTTTGTGAATTTGAAAATTATGATTTATTGGATTACATTAATTAATTGATTATTAATTTTTAATAAATCATAAACATTAGATTGACGACAATTAATAGTTAAGATTTTGTGTAAGACTTTTTTGACTGTAATAATAAAAAAATTGAAACAAAAATTCTCAATCTCATGCGTTCTATAAAATAGTCACCAAATTAATGAAATTGATCATGCTTGTGGCCCGTGACCAATTTGGGAATAGTGACCACTGTGCCACTGTTCCAAGACAAATTTACCTAAATGCCATGCCAAAAAACAATTTTACCAAACTTCCACGAGAGTAAGTTCGCCCAGAGCAGTAGCGAACTTGGTATGCTGATGTGTCAGCTTCCTGGTGGTGTCAGAGTTCGCTTCTGACATAGGCGAACTTTGTTGCATTTAATGCTGACACCTGTGCAGAGTTCGCTGCTATCCTCAGCGAACTAGGTGTTCCAGATTATTTGCTTGTTCCTTTTTTGGCACGAATTTCGAGAGAAAACATTTTGCTTGTTCCTTTTTTCTTCCTTCCACATAATATCCTTTTTGTTCGCTGATGGGCATGATTCAATGTACTAGTAGTACATTCAGTAATACTATCTCTTGAAAACAATTATATTTCTCATTGTTTTTCCTTGAAATCCGTGCAACAAAAAGAACAAAAAATTTCTCATTATTTTCCCTCGAAATCCGTGCAACAAAAAGGAACAAACAAATTATCTGAAACTGTCACACATAGTTCGCTTTGACCTCAAGCGAACTTCTCTTGCGTGTCAGCATTTAATGCCGCAGAGTTCGCTTGTGTCAGTAGCGACTTGCGTGTCCATCAGAAACGTGACACATCATCATACATAGTTCGCTACTACTCTGGGCGAACTTGCCCTCGTGGCAGACTGGTAAATTACACTGTTGGTGTGGCATTTAGGGAAATAAGAATTGGAACAGTGGCACTTTAGTCACTGTTCCATCAATTTGTCATGTGGCAGAATGTGGTTAACATGGTAAAGGGTGATTCACTCCCCTTTGTGTGTTTAGCATATTTTTTTTGAAGATTAATGGAATTAAAAAGAAACGTAAAGTCGCGACTCGGTACACATACGTGGGCTCGTAACACCCATCAAGTCCCTACTTAACAGCATTTTTCAGTCCTGGGGAGGTTCGTTAAAAATATGCAGGTCCTAATCCGAGAATGAGTACCCGGCCGCTACTAGCTTGTCTGGCACCATGTTTCCCTCCCTGTAAGGGTGGCTCAGCTTTGTCCTCTCAATCTCTCCTGAATTCTGGTCACCAAGGGAGCAAGTGGATGATGTTTGTCACACCCCTTTTGAATGAAGAGAATGGCCACCTCAGAATCTCCTTCTATCCACAAACTTCTGATCTTCAAGGTCCAAGTGTAACACCTGGCCGCTTCAAGAATCAATGACTATCCCCACATACTAACACAAGACTTTTCAGTGTGCTTTTCCCTCACTCGCACACTTCTTGGGAAAACTTCTCAGGAGGTCACCCGTCCCATAATTCCCAGGAGGTCACCCATCCCATAAATGCTCCAAGTCAAGCACGCTTAACTATGGAGTTCTTCCGTCCCGGGCTACCGAAAAGAAGATGCATCTAGTTAGTATAGGTAGTACCAATTAATTCTTATAAGCTATCCCAAACTATGCAGCCTCATACCTACACAGTCTTTGGAATCCCTCTCTTTCGGGTGTCGATTCGATTCATTCATGTATGTAACCCCCGTTGGAAGCCTGTCAGGAGCTTTTCCTTGTCTGTGCCTCTTTGCACCAGCGATCACTCCCCGCCCTTATCAGCGCATGGGATGTTACATGCCCACCAGCTTCCACCTGGTTCGTGCTCGAACCACATCGTACTAGAAGAGAGGCCCTGCTCTGATACCACTTGTAACGTCTGGCCGCTTCAAGAATCAATGACTATCCCCACATACTAACATGAGAATTTTCAGTGTGCTTTTTCCTCACTCGCACACTTCTTGGGAAAACTTCCCAGGAGGTCACTCATCGCAAAATTGCTCCAAGTCAAGCACGCTTAACTATGGAGTTCTTCCGTCCTGGCCTACCGAAAAGAAGATGCATCTTGTTAGTATAGGTAGTACCAATTAATTCGTATAAGCTATCCCAAACTATGCAGCCTCATACCTACACAGTCTTAGGAATCCCTCTCTTTCGGGTGTCGCATTCATGCATGTAACCCCCCGTTGGAAGCCTGTGAGAAGCCGCTCCTTGTTCGTGCCTCTTTGCACTGGTGATCACTCCCCGCCCTCGTCAGCGCTCGGGATGTTACATGTTTTCAGTGTGCTTTTTCCTCACTCGCACACTTCCTGGGAAAACTTCCCAGGAGGTGTGCGAGTGAGGAAAAAGCACACTGAAAAGTCTTGTGTTAGTATGTGGGGATAGTCATTGATTCTTGAAGCGGATGGGCCTTACACCAAGCAGTTTCCATGCCACTTAGGAATCCCCAAACTTCTGCTCTGGTAGATGATCCTGTCCCTATGTTCCTACAGAATCCCATGATCCAATTTCTGGATGCATCTCTGATTACACCACCGCAACTGGATCTTCTACCTCCATCGCAGTCTGAGCCATCAACGTTGATCTTACACCAACCTTCCTTTGGGAACTTCCATCAAATCAGCCTTTCTATCTTATCCCTCCTGTGCATTCCTTTGTCACCAAGGATCCTTGCAGCCTCCTCCCTTTGGGATACAAAGGCTTTAACTCTCCTGATGGTAGACTGTTGGGTTTCGCACTTGTCCTAAAAAACAAAACTGTTTCTAGATTTCCATATGAGCCAGCATAAGTAACTTGATTTGTATTTGTGGATTCTTTCTCTAGGTGTACCTAGGGACGGATAAGAATCGGAATCTCTTGAAGATTTACATAAGTAACTTGCGTCACAAGTAAGAGGATTGAAAAGCTCAAGAGGTAAGCTCTATGTTTAAGGAGTCTATTCTTGCTTGAGTGCTCCACCATGGTTCGTGAACTGTGGTTGGACTGTATGACTGTTGTTTTGATGCTTTGTATAGATGCATTCATATAGAGTTATTTGATAACATGATATGACTTGTTCTGATATGATTTCGGTAATGATGTATAGTACACTGATGTCTTCTTGGGGTTTCCCTGAGATTGACGATGTACTCCTCTGATATGTTCTGGTTCCGCTTGGGGTCCTCCCTTAGGAACACATGCGTTGATTTCCGCTTGGGGTCCTCCCTTGGGAAAGACAGCGCACGCCTCTAATATGATATAGATATATGTTATGTTCTGTTCTGATATCTGTTATATGAGCATTGTATACTCTGTATCGGACTTTCATGCAAGAGTGAGCCCAGGAGTATGGAGAATTCTCTATAAAACTGGAGCTTATTGAGATTTGTAATCTCACCCCTCTTTGGGGATATGATTTCAGGTGCCCAGACTTCCGGTGAGCCCTCATTAGGCAGAGACGCGACACATGGCTGAGGCAGTTGACGGATCAGTTTTTGAGTAGTTATAGGCTACTACCTTTTTGGAGTGCATTTATGTTTTTCATATTTCCGCATTTGATGGATCATGATGTTAGATCCTTTATTTTGTATATGGCCTGTATATGTCTTGTACATGTTCTTCAGTTAGATGCATGTACATTTGTGTATTCAGGCATGTTGATATGAATATGTAGTATTCAATATGTTTATGTATTGGATTGCATACTGTTAGATTAGTGGCACGGAGCCAAGTTATGCATGCGCCCATGGATGGGTATATGTCTGTGATTGGACTTCTGAACTTCTGGAATGATATGTGGTATAAACTGTCTCTTAGGAACTCAGGTGAGTCGGATTTGAAAATCCCCGGATGTCCGATTTACAGAGGTTACTCTGCCCGATTTTCGTCTCCGTTAAATGAGAATTAATTGGAATAAGTATGTAAGGAGATAAGACATGTGAAAAATGATTTAAAGAAAAGAAAAGTTAGCTCTTATTTTTGTAAGTTAAGTCTTCCATTGTTTCTGTTTGTATCATATGTATGTTAATTGAACCGGCTCAAAACGGGGATATTACAATCATTGTAGTAGTAATTGGCATGTGGTATATGGCTAATTACTTTGATCATGTTTATTTTAGTAGCTAAGTCCTTTGGCATGCATATGAAATTTAGAAGAACATTGATGTAATTGAGACTTTAATATATTGAAGAATATGTAGTTATGTTTATCATTTTGATTTGCATGATGAATTGGTAAAGTGTTTGTGGGATGTAGGTGCCACATGGTGTATGACCATGGTTGACCTTTTCTTGTCAATTAGGTGTTATGACCCTTGAAGAATGAAAGGCGAATGACATTTTCGCAAGAAAATCACCAAAAACAGGGGAGACCAATTCTGCCCTAGGTGGAGGGCGCTCAAGCGCTACTTTGGGCGCTCAAGCGTGCTATATGTGTTAAATAAAGTGAAACTCTCTACCTCTGAGCGCTCAAGCGCCCAGTAGGGTAGCAAGTGTGCTAGTGCATGCCCAAGCGCGTTGAAAAACTTGACGATGGCAAAATTCTCTGCCTTTGGGCGCTCGAGCGCACATCCCAAAAACAACATGAATATAGTTTAATAAAATTGGTATAACTCGAGCTACATACCTCCAAATTGAGTGAGGTTTGATCCTATGTGAAGCTAACACATAGAACTAAAACTTTGTAAAATATTAGATCCATTGGATGAGTATATTAATGTCAGTTTAAGATTGAAGTTGATGTTACAATTCCGAGAGTTCGGTTTGGTGAGCTACCTTGCGAGTTCAATATCTCTGGCTATACTTAATCGAATGGTTATTATAATATATTTCCGGAAATCCCTCGATGTCTAGTTTTTCCTAATGAAAAGGTTAAGGTAAATGGTTAAGCATAGTGATCTCATTTTAGAGAATGTTACATGGTTACAATTACGATTATGGTTATACTAAATACGGTTTCATTTTTTAAAAGTAAATGAACAATGTTTTGTGAAAAAATTATCTGTATTCTTATAAACTGAACCAATGTTATTGTAACTGCGCTTAATATTATAAAGTAATGATAACAAATCGGTTCTAGGATGGGGTGTTACAGGACCCCTATAATATTTAGATTTGGAGAAAAGAATGTTTAAACATTTCTGATAATTAAAACCAGAACAACTTGCATAATGAAAATTACCTGGATGATGATGAGGCTAATGATAGCCCATTCACAGAGAGACTCATGAATTTGGCCATTCTGCCAAGGTTCAAGAGCACGAGAATACCCCCATATGATGGGAGTCAGGACCCAGAAGCCCACTTGGAGGCTTTCAAGACTGAAATGTTATTTAATGGGATCACATGACCCATTAAAGCCAGAATTTTCGCAACGACCTTGACGGGACAGGCAATGACTTGGATAACCAGGCTTCCAATTCGATTGACTCGTTTGAGGACTTAGCCCGGACTTTCTGACTTAACTTCGCAACAAGCAAAGTACATCCCATGTCGGCATATGCTATGGGAAGAATTTGCCAGAAGGACAACGAATCGTTGAGAAAATACCTCGACCGATTCAAAGATGCCGCTCTCAAAGTCCGGGGCCTCACGGAAGCCGTGCACCTCCATTTAATCATTTCAGGATTAGATGGTGACTCTCCTCTTGCGAGATCAATCTATAAAAACCCGGTCAATGACCTTGAGGAATTCCGATGTAGGTCGGATAAATACATCGACGTTGAGGACATGCAAAAGGTTTACGTCGAATCTCGTGGATGAAGCCCGTCTCGAAGGAGTCCGAATAAGAAAAACGGTAGAGATCGGGATCAGAAGGGACCTAAAAGAGGAAATGATGCTCGTGAGAAGAGGGCGGAAGATCGCTCCCCTAGGAGAAAATTTGAAGATTACACGCCGCTGAACATGCCCAGGTCTAAGATCTGGAAGGAGGTAGCTCAAACAGAAATGCGAAATGTCGAGAGACCTCGTCCCCTCAAAGCAAAGAGTGGACTGGACAGAAGTAAATACTGTGCATTCCACGACCAAAACGGCCATTTTACGGATGACTGTTGGGACCTTCGAGATGCAATCGAAAAACACGTCAGAGAAGGAAAGTTGAAACAGTACATAATCCGAACACAGGGGAAGAAAAATAACAAGCAAAGATAAAAAAGCCGTAGCCGAAGCCGAAGTCCGAGGAGAGGTGACATAGAGGATCAAAGGTAGGACCGCAGTGCCAAGGGCAAAGAGGTCGACGATAGAGGTGAGACTTTCCCTGAAGAAGAATTTGAATGTAATGTGATTAGTGGAGCTATGGATGGAGGAGGAGACTCCGCGAACGCCCGGAGAAAATACTTGAAGGAGGTCATGTCCATCAGGGACCGGCCGACCTTCAAAGTGAAGGACAATGAGCCGGACCCCCCTCTACTGTTTTTACCAAAGAATTGGCAAGGGTTGTACCAGGACACACTGATGGATTGGTGATCACTGGTGTGTTAGTCAATTGTCGAGTTAGGAGAATTTTCATTGATCACGGAAGCTGTGCGGATATAATTCTCTGGGATGCTTTCCAGAGAATGAATTTGGATGAGAAGGACCTGAAACCATGCGTGACTGAGTTAATGGGGTTTAATGGAGCATCGTCCCCCCCAAAGGGTTATATTGACCTGAAACTAACTCTAGGTACGAAGGATTCGTTCCTTAATGGAAGGGTTCGTTTTGTGGTGGTGGATACTTCTTCTTCCTATAACGTGATCATTGGTCGTCCTACGATTCATGAATGGGACATGCTGATATCCACTAAGCATCAATGCTTGAAGATGCCAGGACCGAATAATGAAGTCGTCACAATAAGAGGAGACCAAAAAGAATCAAGGGAATGTTATTATGAGACCTTACGAGTCCATCATGGCGATCCAGTATCCCTCCCTCGAATTAGAGGGGGAGGAACGAAGGATCAACCCCTGAGGGCGGCTGGAAGGGAGGTCAATTTGGTCGAGCTCGACATGAGGGAAGAGCTACAGTCACCGCGCCCAGAACTCGAAGGCGAGTTAGATGAAGTCGAGATTCATGGGGATGACGGAGGACACACCAAGGTCGGAAAGTCTTTAGGGGGTCAGTTTCAAAACGAACTCATCTCTTTCCTAAAGAAGAATTCTGATGTGTTTGCATGGAAGGCTTTGAAGATTCCAGGAATAGATCCAGCATTTTGTTGCCATAAGCTCTCCATGTATCCGGGATCACGACCAGTATCCCAAAAGAAGAGGAAGATAGGGTTGGACAGGCGACAAGCTTTAAGCGAGTATGTGGATGAGCTTCTAGAGGCCGGATTTATGAGGGAGATACAGTACACATGGCTGTCTAACGTGGTAATGGTTAAAAAACCAAGTGGAAAGTGGAGAATCTGTGTCGATTACACGGATTTAAACATGGTCTGCCCGAAGGACTCATACCCAATGCCTAGCATTGACCAGCTAGTTGACAATTCATCTGGATTCCAGCTGCTCTCATTTATGGATGCGTACGCGGGGTACAATCAGATCCCTTTACACCCAGATGATCATGAAAAGATAGCCTTCATCTCAGAAAAAGGGAAATTTTGTTACAACGTCATGCCTTTTGGCCTCAAGAATGCTAGGGCAACTTATCAAAGAATGATGAACCGAGTCTTCCAGGCGCAGATTGGAAGAAATCTGGAAGTCTACATCGACGACATGATCGTCAAATCTCTAAGCATTTCGGCACACATTGCCGACCCAGGAGAGACTTTCGTGCAATTAAGAGCTCGAAAGATCAGGCTGAATCCAGCCAAATGTGCTTTTGGGGTACCAGCAGGAAAGTTCCCGGGGTTTATGCTTACCAATCATGGGATAGAAGTAAATCCTGACAAATGTAGGGCTGTACTCGAAATGAAACAGCCGGAAAGAAAGAGGGAGGTCCAATAGCTCACAGGCCGCCTTGCCGCCCTGACTAGATTCCTGCCCAAGTCGGCTTAGAAGGCTCTGCCTTTTTTCAAACTCCTCAAGAAGGAGGCAGATTTTGCCTGGGGGGAAGAATGCAAGAAGGCGTTTGAGAACATCAAGAATTACTTAGCCACCCCTCCTGTGTTAACAAAACCAGAGCCCGGAGAGGCTATCATCGCCGCTCTGGTCCGGGAAACTGACAAATCACAGCAGCTGATATATTTTGTAGGACAGACATTGCAAGGGCCAGAACTCCGCTATCAGAAATTGGAAAAAGTGACATTTGCTTTGCTGACAACTGCAAGAAGGATCCAACCTTATTTCCAAAGTCACTAAATTATAGTGCGAACGAACCAACCCATTAGGCATGTGCTACACAATCCGGACCTAGTAGGCAGAATGATCAATTGGGCCGTCGAACTTTCCGAATTTGACATAATGTACGAACCTCGACAAGCAATCAAGTCGCAGGCATTGGCCGATTTCATCCTGGAACTAACCCCGGCCAATGAACAAGAAGAAGCGGATAAAGACCTCTGGACGGTATATGTTGATGGATCCTCGAATTCTAAGGGAAGCGGAGCAGGGGTGATCATTGAGAGCCCGGAAGGAGTATTCATTGAGCACTCACTTCACTTAGCATTTCCGACCTCGAACAACCAAGACGAATATGAGGCGTTTATTGCAGGGATTATGCAAGTAAAAGAGCACGGAGCAAAGAGAATTAAAGTCATGAGTGATTCACAAGTGGTTACTTCCCAGGTTGAAGGAAAATACCAAGCTAAGGGCCCCCTGACGATGAAATACCTTCAAAGAGTCAAGGAGTTACTGGCCGAGTTCGACGAGGTAATAATTCAATACATACCTCGGAATGAGAACATTAGGGCCGACATCTTATCCAAATTGGCGAGCTCGAAGGGTTTTGGCATCACCGCACTGTGATTCAATAGAGCATTTTAGAGCCGACATGCGTCATGATGATAACTGACACGGAAGATTGGAGAAGGCCAATTGTGGCCTACTTTGAAAAAGGAATTGTGCCAGATGACATGCAGGAAGCAAAAAAGCTCGTGAGGAACTCGGCCTGTTTTACTATTGTAGAAGAGCAACTTTACAAAAAGGGCTTCTACGCGCCCATGCTGAAGTGCTTGGACAAGAACAAGGTCGAATATGTACTGGCGGAGATCCATGAGGGAATTAATGGGCATCACATGGGAGGAAAAGCGTTAGCCAAAAAGGCACTAAGGGCAGGATATTACTGGCCGACTATAGGGGCAGACGCCATGGAACATGTTAAAAGGTGTGAGCAATGTCAGAAGCATGCACTAGTAATTCATGCACCACCTGAAGAATTGCAAACTATTACGGCACCATGGCCGTTCTTTAAATGGGGAATGGATCTTTTGGGACCTTTTACCGCGGCTGAAGGGTAACTCAAATGGTTGATAGTTGCTGTTGATTACTTCACTAAATGGATTGAGGCAGAGCACCTCGCCACCATTACCTCAGCAAGAATACGGAGGTTCTTTGAAAGAAATTTGATAAGCCGATTCGGAATTCCTACAGAGATTGTTACCGATAACGGAACACAGTTTATTGATAAAAAGTTCCAAGAGCTCATGGCCGATTTCAAGATTAAGCACCGGTTTGCCTCAGTAGAACATCCTCAGACCAACGGACAGGCTGAGTCTGCCAACAAGGTGATAATCAATGGGCTCAAGAAAAGGCTTAGTGAGGCCAAAGGAAATTGGGTGCAATAGTTACATCTAGTCTTGTGGGGATACAGAACAAGTGTTCAATCCGCCACAGAAGAAACCCCTTTTAGGTTGACATATGGATGTGAAGCAATGATTCCGATTGAAATCGGTGAACCATCCTGGAGAAGGGTGCAAAGATTGTAAGGCACGGAAGGCAAAAATGAGGAAGCACTCCTTGTGGAGCTTGACTTGTTGGATGAAGGCAGGGAGAATGCCAGATATAAAAATATGATGGCAAAGCGTTTAGTTACTGCTAGATTCAACAAGAAGGTAAGGCCTCGATCGATTCAGTGTGGCGACCTAGTTCTAAGAAGAGCAGACATCGGTAACAAAAACGCCAAAGATGGAAAGCTCGCAGCAAACTGGGAAGGCCCCTATAAGATTAAGGATAATCTCGGAAAGGGAGCCTATACTTTGGAAACATTATCCAAAAAGCCAGTAAAAAGAACTTGGAACGCTGACAAACTAAAGGTCTACTATAGCTAGGCTGAAAGCACAGTCAATGACTAGATTTATTTCTACGCAAATAAGACGTGTTTTTAAGCTCAGTTAGTAGGTAGATTTATTTCAATGCAAATAAACGAGTTAATAAGCTCGGATTTGTAAAGAGATTTCATTTGCAAATAAATGAGCAGTTGTATAAATTCCGTTATCAATGACTTCTATTTAAGGTTCTGACGTGTCACGATCAAATAAGAAATGAATTTTTGTTGACGAACAAAAAAACATACTTTCTAGATCGGCCAACAAAGATTCTCGCGATTCGCAAGATGAATAAGATGAGATTAAAGTGGTAAAACAAAATTGACGATATCGGAGCAATAGAATTGAAATTTATAACTTTTAAGCCGACCTAACGCGGCAATGTTGATTACAAAATAAAAGGTATTAAAAGCCTATTACAAGACAAGGTCTGTAACGCCCTCCCTTGTATGCATCTAAGAGAGTCGTTTGCTAAGCGGAATTAGAGTCTTTAACGACACTTTAGCTACTAACAAATTTTATTCCAAAAGCAAAACCGTGCTGCATTTAAAAATTCGTATAAATTCTGTCCGGATGAGTTAAAAACATATTCCTTGTGATTTAGAAAGAGCACGTCGGGGGCTTCGCGTGCATATAAAATAATAGTAAATCGGAGTTCGTTTGCCTCTTGAAACATAACCCGTAAGGTGCTCGTAAAACTGTTAAAATTCAGCACTTAATAAAACGTTCAAAAATCCTTTTCGCAAAACGTTTTCTGATTTTTCCAAAACAGCCGCTTTTCATGAAAAACTAAAACAAAATGGAAGATAATAATGTCTACAGTCATCCAAGTGCTTGAAAATAATAAGTATTACAGTCATCCAACGATTAAACAGCAACAGCAAAAGCCCAAGCATCATCAAGTAACAGCAAACATCATGCCTTCAAATGCTCTTACGTCCTCCTGCCATTTATGAAAATAGCAGCCCCAAATGGGTGAGAATAATCCCAGTAAAGTGGCAACAAAACCAATAACTTAACAGTATTAAACTAGGAACAAAATCATAAACAGTCACTTCAACATATCATGTTCCTTGTTCTTTTCCTTTTCATCATATATATATATATTGCGTATATAACGCCTTCCTTTTTGCGCTCTTAGCACCGTCATGCGCGCAATACACAGTGGATATCCCATAATCGTCACCCTTCATTGGTGGATTCCAACTGTGGCCTATGCGGACTGATGCCAAGTGTCCCATACCCTGGTACCGGAGGGATGCCTATATGATGCGTGCTCAAACACATGGTCCTGTACATAACTATTCTAAAATTGCAAGGCTATATGAATTTTGGTACATGCATGCCATGCTATGCTATCACACACAAAGCGTAAAAATAAATGCGGTATGATGTAAGATGCATGCTTATATACTTTTCATATACGTTATGCTGCCACATAACAACTTTACCTCATAATCATATTGCCGTCAAGGCATATTCATGGCAGAATACTTACATCATAAGGAACATAATAATTTTACGGAGTATGGAGCATCATGTTACAACTTCATACGCTAGTCAATAGTCACATTAGGTAATATCGCCTAAAACTTACCTTGCGTGCCTTAAATAATTACCAAACAGCAGCGAAATATGCTACGTTTCTCACTGCTTATGCGCACCTAAATCAATTACAATAAATCATTTTACAGCATCGTTTTAAGGAAAAATAGTGAGCAAAAATAGCAACGTTTTACAATAAAAAAGTGAGCAAAATAGCAACATTTTACAGCACAAACAATGAGCAAAACAACAACGTTTTATAGCAAAAATAGTGAGCAAAATAGCAACGTTTTACAGCAGAAACAGTAATGTTTACAGCAGCAAAAATATGAGCATTTTACAGCAGCAAAGAACAACATACAATGACATTTTTTAAACAGAAACAGTAATGTTTATAGCAACAAAAATAGTAGCATTTTACAGCAGCAGTGAATAACATATAGTGACTTTTTTTTAAACAGAAACAGTAACGTTTACAGCAGCATTCTTAAACAGAAACAATGGCATTTTTTAGCATCAAAGCAGTGACATTTTAAAACAGAAATAGTGGCATTTTTTTTAGCATCAAACAGTGACAATTTCAAACAGAAATAGTGGCATTTGTAGCATCAAAACAGTGACAATCTTATACAAAAACAGTGGCATTTTTTTAGCATCAAACAGTGACAATTTCAAACAGAAACAGTGGCATTTTAGCATCAAAACAGTGACAATTTTATACAGAAACAGTGGAATTTTTAGCATCAAAACAAGCATAACAAGGAGACTTTATTCCATAACCTTATTATTTCATGCAATGTGTGCTACAAAGGCTTAAAGCATGCTATTTATCATAGAATGATTCATACAATAATGAAGGCATACAAGTTATTATCAAATAGCTCCACTATTATATTTTTATCATGCTCATTCTAGGGTCTACAACATGACATGGCAGAATCATAAGGAGAGTTCACAAGACAAATTACATGTCATCTCAAGCATAAACATGGTTACACAATAAGGAAGAAAGTCTAAGATCCATGCTTACCTCTTGTAGTACACACTAATTGATCAAGGATCACACACCACACTTTCTAGCTTCACCAAACAATAAGTTCACCTTCCTAGAGGATGATTTATGCGCACAAGTGAGGTGGGAGAACAACTTGGGCATAATCTTTGGATGGAGGAGCTTGGCTGGGCAGTGGGAGAATGAGAGGAAAGCTTGTACTCTCTTGGTCGCCTATGGTCACGGTTTGCAGCAAGGAGGAGGAGAGGATGGTGTGCACAATTTTTTTTCTGAATGCTACTCCCTACACTCACGGTTTGAAGGGGAAGGATGAAGACATAATGGTGCAGATTTGTTTCTGTTTTAAGGAGCCTAAGGTGCAGCCCCAAATTCAGCGCACAAGGGTGGAAGGGGGGAGGTATAAGGTGCAGTTTTTGTTGATGTTTCAAGTGCCTAATTTCAACGCATAAGTGTGGAGAAAGTGAGGAAACAAGTGAGGAGTTGTGGGCTGTTTTAAAGCCATTCCACAAGGGCATAATACAAGGCTGAATCCTCACACTTGGAGTGCACAAGTGGAGGTCAAATGGTGCAGAATTTTCTGCCCACACACAAGACATGCAAGCTGCCCACAAAGTCTTCATTGGGTGCATGTCTTACAAGATTAGGAAGGTGCAACAAGTAACTATCTTTTCCTTCATGCAAATGTTTTACGTAAGGGACAAGGGAAGGGAAATAAGGCTGACCAAAATGATAAGTAAACAGTCCAAGTGCAGATTTTTGAAGGCCATGTGCGCACAAGTGAAGGAAGAAGAAAGACTATGCCATGTGGAGGTTTCTAGCCAATAAGAGGTTGACTTGTGGAGTCACTTAAGATGAGTTTAGGATGGTATTCTAATGGGTTTGGGCTGCATCAAGTGGACTACATAAGGCCTAAAGCTTCAGCCCAGCAAACATAAGGAATTTAAAAACATGCACAAGCCCAAATGACACTAACTTGGGTATTAGCCCAAAAATTCTAAGTCCTCAAGCCCAATTATTTTTAATTCTTTTTATATGATACTACATAATCATTCCTACATGCATAAAATAATTTCTCACATAAAATTGTAATTCTAATAATTTTCCTAACTCAATATTAATTTTACACTAGTAACCACGCAATTCGAATTCAAATAAATAATTACATGAAACTCTAATTTTCACACATGCATACTTATGCCTTCTAATATATTTTATGTATTTTCCTAAATATTTATGTGGGATGTTACAAGGTCGGAGTTCCGACCCCTTCATTATGTTACTAGAGGACTGAACCTAGCAAGTTCTGTTTCCAGCCTCTTCCTCATTCAAGTCGGAACCCGGTGTCCCAGGAACTATGGCGCTGTCCTTCACATCGTAAGACACGTCCATTCCATCTGTAATAAGCCCAGGGTTCAGAACCCGGGCTTGGGCAATAGCATTATCGAAGGCCTGGACGGCTGCGTTTACCACCACGGCTTTAGCTTCTTAAAAATCGGCCGTGGTCTGGTCAAGTTGGGACCGTAGTTCCTGAAGCTGGGCATCCTTGTCTTCCATTGATTTGGAAAAGGTTTCCTTCTCAGCTCTCAACTCATTGGCTTTGGAGGTGGCCGACTCCAAATCTTTCTTCATCATGTCCAATTCCTTACATAGATCTTCAACCTTGGCCTCTAAGTCCGACTTCGACTGGCCCAGCTCTGTCACCTTGACAGAAAGAGATGATTTGGCGGCATTGGCTAGGTCCAAGTTCTGAAGAAGGTCTTGGAAGATTTGGATTAAGGAGGTGGTCTTCAGCGAGTCCTCCTCCATCCAGGTCAGCATAGCCCTCAAAGTAGAGGTCAGGCTCGAATCTATAAAGAGACTTGGAGGAGGCTTTAAGGCGGCCCTAAGGCGGTCAGAAACCCCCGACCTCCACAGCTCCCCTGGCTCTAAGCTAATCAGATTACTCTGAGGAGCGAGGGGGGAACTGGACATGGGGAAGACGGAGCAACAGGTGCATCAGTTGCCACCACCTCAGCACCGGACGAGCTGTCACCGAGTATAATATCTACCCGTCTTCGCTTGGAAGCTTCGGGTTCGAGAGGAGCAGCGTCTCTCGATTTTCCTTTTCCGGACTTCTATGGCAAATATTTCTTGTATTCGGCTGTCGTCATGCTAACTGCAAACGAAGGTCAAAGTTCGGATCAAGATACTACAAATAAGCTAAAGCAAGTAAAAATAATATAAACTTGACGTACATACCGAGCTCATAAACGGCATCGTCCCCAAATTTATCTACTATCCGACTTAAGTCAATGATGCCATAATCATCGACATATTCAATTATAACTCGCACCGCCAACCTTTCATCCTTGGAAAGAGCGGTCAGAGGGGTGGCATAATCTTTTGGACGCCATCGGTAAAGTACAGCTCGAATTGACATGAAATATTTCCTGCATCTAACAATTCCTTGCCAAACCACGGAAGAGAGTCGGGGTGAGAGGCCACTTTAAAGTAGGCATTTTTAAAGCCTTTGAAGGATTGAGAGTAGGGAATGAAGATACCCCTACCAGGAGTACCTCGAAGGGTGACCCACCACTTCTTTTCCCTTGCCTCGGCACCAGCCCGAGCTGTATACAGGTCCCGGTAAAAATAGAAAAAGCAGGGCTCGTCCGATATAGGACCTGTACATACCGGATAATCACCCGCGGGGAGAAGATCGACCCCATTAGGGTTTCCAAGAGGAAGTTGGGCTACGTCGGCAGGTGTCATAATAGACCGCATGTGGAGGATCTCTAGAAGGACCCAATCCTGAACATCAGAATTTTCCATTATCAAGTCCCTGGAACACGAAGGAGTTGGATCAGAAATAAAATCAACTTGATACGACCCTGAGTCATCTAAGTCAGATGGTAAGGAGCCTGGGCTCCAAGAAAAAGGGACAGAATCATCAGAGCTACTAATGAGATCGACGAAAGGCACCTGACTGGATGCCGAGTCATCGAAGTTTGAAGGAACATCCGACGCTGGAAAACCCAGTTCGGATGAGGAAATGCTTGAAGAGCTATCACTCAATTGAAAAGGTGGGATCCAGCTTAGGACGGACCTCGAACCTTGACCGAGCGGTAAGGGTGGTAGAATGAATGATAGAGGAACTGGCTCAGAAAAGGAACCCGACCCAGAAGGTGATGGTTGAGGGATTGAGGAGGAAACACTTCTATCAAAGGGTAGTTGAGTGTGTTCACCCCTTCTTCCCCTCCGACCTCTACCTCTCCTACCACGAACACCTCGGGAGGCCCGATGACCTCCTCGGTGACTTCGGAGAAGCTGCTGGAGCTTCTCCTCTTCGGTGTACTCTTTGCCATAGAACCAGTATTGAATGGATCTGGGCAACCTCTCTATCATTTCCTCAGATATTTCCCCACTATCATTTCGGCCACTAGAACTACCAGGAATGTCCATTACCCACTTCAGAAATGGGGAGTTCAGAAAACACTCCTCCCCAACAGGAAAGTGAACAAATATGTGAATCAAAAAGTCTACAAAGAAAAAGAAAGGTACCTGGTTAAGAACTGAGGAGAAGATTAGTGAATGGAGAATGCCTTGACAATGGAGAAACCCAGAAAACTCTACGAAGTGTGTAAGAAAAAAATAGTAGAAAGTAAAAATGACCCAGTCAGTTGCAAACTGATATATAAAGGGGTGAGGAAGCAGGAAGCGCGAAGGCCAAAGGGTTTTCCAAACGGCTGTAGAACGAGGGGTAAAAAGGGAGTTTCGCCGCCCTGCATGACCTGCATGCATTCATTGCGTTCAATCATGATCTATGCTAAGCTCAACGTAGCGCACCCTGCACGATGCACGAAATGCCAATAACTGAAGCGCACGTGGCTCGTTGTAACCGTCACCGCAGGCGTGAAATGAAAGGTCAGGGAAATGCGATCAGATCAAATTCCGACATTCAAAACTTAATGACGTCGAGTTCGATTAAGAATCTTAACATGAAAATTTGAATTTGGTTACGACCTTCGACTTGGTTGATGTGTGTGAATCAAAGATTGGAGGTGGGAAACAAGTTTGGAACAAAAAAGAAATTCGAGGTCAGAGCGGCCGATTAAACAAAGTAAAAGTGGAAATCATCTCGGCATGCCGACATACGGGATACCGAGCTGGGGGGCAACTGTTACGGATATGGTGTAACCATCAGATACCGCCGCCCTAGAAGATCTCACTAGGAGATTCTGGAGTATCTCAACAGCTTGGAACAGTCACTGATTCAGGGCTATTGAGGCGGATAGGATCTCAACAGAAGGCTGGTAGATCCGACTAAGATGGGGGAGCTCAGGGGGCTGAAAACCTAGCAAGGTAATCCTATAAATAAGAGCTCAAACATCCCAGGTATTCACTTCTCGATTACTTAGCTTATCCCACTCACATTGAGCACACACCACTCCTTGGTTGTAAAGCCTATTGCTTGTGCGCAGTGATTGGGACCTCGGCTTTAAGCCCAGTATACAGTTGAAATACACTATCTCTGAGCGCATACCATACAGTATAGCAATACAGTCTATCTCGGACCTAACAATATCCTTTTTGCATTATTAAAGAATCTCAAATTTAATTAGAAACGATTTGATTTTATATAAGTGATACTATATCAAATTACACAAGTCCTTTTCTTTTAGGAATCAAATATATTTTATCACGTTTGTGTCTCTTATTTCCTTATGTGTTCTCCAATAAATCAACAAAAGAAATCCCTTCCTCGTAATGTATTCGGGGTATATTCACTCCAAAATATAATAAAAATATATTCTCTCTCAATACTATTAAATTTTTTTTCTTCTGAATTCAGAGTGATTTGCCCACTCTTCTCATTCCATTCTCATTTTTTTTTCCTTTAAATTTCATCTTTTTATTAAAAAATTATTTCTTCATGTATAGTTACCATAAGATATTTTCACTATATATGAATTAAATAAGGTTTTATTAATGTTATGTTACATGATTTAAGTTTTGTGCCCAACTCTCATATCAAAAGGGAGAGAGAAAGTGGAATGATGAAAGAGAAAGAAAAACATGTGGACCCCACCTTCTTTAATGTGTGTATTAAAATGGAGTTGTGTTATGTTACTTGATAAACATAAAACCCATTAAATAATTAAATATTAAAAAAAAAAACTAACTTTCCAATTTTAAATGAAGATTTGATATCGTTAATATATGAGATAGGATCCATTGACATCAATATCAAATTTTGAAATTTGTAACCAAATCCTAACCGCTGATTTCCACCAATCAACGGTTATCATTTATGACAATTAATGACTAATTAATAAGTGTAATTCCTAATAAATGATAACCGTTGATTGGAGGAAATCAACGTTAGGATTTGGTGTCAAATTTCAAAGTTTGACATCGATGTCAGATAATCCTGCCTATATATATATATATATATATATATATATATATATATATATATATATATATATATATATATATATATAGAAGAAAATTTTTGATTTGTGGGTTTCATAATTACTTGGTGTTAACAAGAAGAAAAATCAAAGCAGGGAAGGAAATCCACAATGATCTTTACGATAACAAAGAAAAAGTAACGTATTATATTTATACAAATAATCTAAGTTAATAATGCTCTATTGTTCTCATAATAGCGATAAGATATAATTTAGATTTTGTTTTCCTATTTTTTTTTTCTTTAGAAAAATCTAGTTCGCAGACCGCAGTAATGTTTTATATGATTTAGTAAGACAATTTCAAAGATAATATTTCCTTAATAAGAAAATCTTTCCGTAATCCTAGTTTGAGTACTATCGAGAAACCAATATCCATTTATAAATAAATATATCCCCAAGAAGCCATACACAAGTTGAGTCTCTTCTTCATTATGGCATCTCAAGAATCACATTCAATAGTAGCACGCGACAACCACCATGGCCTCTCAATATTTACACACTACAACTTCCGTGTCTCTCCCACAACATCAACATCAATATTCATTCATGATGCGAATGTAACGGATAAAATATAATATAACGGTAATATAATGATGATAGAATGTAACGGACCAAAATGATGAATTAGGCTCAGCCCGTAACAAGGAAAACAACTAAAATCCATGAAGCCATTAATGTTATATAGTTGGTGACACATGTTATCATTAAATATTGTAATTTCCCATTTTTATGTAATTGTAACCGGCCATGACCCGTTACAGTAATGCAACTACTAGTATAAATAGCATATGAAATGAGAATATGAATATATCAGAAAATTATTGGAAATTCTCTTCTCTCTCGTGACTCTTTCTCTCTCTATTCCTTCTTCTCCTCTTCTTATCCTTTCTGCATTTCTTTTCTAAAGTAACAACCGTTACAATGGTGCTCTCGTCGAGCTACTCTTCCTCCATAGCTAGAAGTAACATTCATCCTCTTCCACAACAGATCACTGATCCTCAATCTCACCCTTCAATCTCACCTACCATTCCATCATGCTGGGATGATATCACTGTAATACTTCATGCAATCGACCAGTCCCTTACAAAATCACGTGCTGACTTCGCAAGGGCTAGGGCCAAGATACAATCTAATTTCGCAAGGGTTCGAGCTGAGTTGCGATCTGATTTAACAAAGATTAGGGCTGATATCGATAAGATGCACGTTGATCTGGAAATATAGCTGCTACTAGGATTCAAAGGGTATTTCGTGGATATCTTGTGCGGCGTCAGCGATTAAGGAAACCCGAAGCCCCTACGACTACAGACCTGTGGATGGCGTCCCTCCCACAATCAATGAGCGTGCCCACAAGCTCTGCACTAGCTCCAATTGGTGGAGCGTCCTCAACCTCCATTTCGTTTGGCGGATCATTTGTTGGTAAGGGAACACCCTCGTTCATTGCAGATCATTCCTTCCAGATCTCAGATGTCCCGAACCACCCTCATCCATTCTAGGTTCCTGTATTTGAACCCCCTGTGTACGGTATTATTGCTCCACGCTCTGAGATATTTGGTGTTGAAGTTCCCTACACACTGAGTGCTAAGCCACTCTTGCCTAAGCCACCAGATTCAACTTGTGCAATGGTTTGTGACCCTAATTTGGCTAGGCAGATATTATCTTGTTATGCACACAAGATGTTTGCTGAAATGGCTGCCCATGATGATACCTCTAACCTCAAGCTGCTACACTCCAATTGAAAAAATACAGAGCTGTTGTTCAAAAAGACGCCTCTTCCACATCATGGTGTAGTTTATGGTGGTATGATCAGGGAGCTTTTACTCTCATTTAAGAAGGCACCTGGTCAAAAACCTGGTATTGTTATCTTTGACCCTGGTATTGTTAGAACTCAACATTGAGGACGAGGTTGGTCTGAAGGAGGATGGAATGTAACGGATGGAATATAATATAACGGTAATGTAACAACGATGGAATGTAACGGACCAAAATGATGAATTAGGCCCAGCCCGTAACAAGGAAAACAATTAAAATCCATGAGGCCATTAATGTTATATAGTTGGTGACACCTGTTATCATTAAATATCGTAATTTCCTATTTTTATGTAATTGTAACGGGACATGGCCCGTTACAGTAATGCAACTACTAGTATAAATAGCCTATGAAACGAGACTATGAATATATCAAAAAATTATTGGAAATTCTCTTTCTCTCACATGACTCTTTCTCTCTCTATTCATTCTTCTCCTCTTCTTATCCTTTCTGCATTTCTTTTCTAATATAACAACCGTTACAATAAGAAAATCATACACAAGTTGAGTATCTTCTTCATTATGGCATCTCAAGAATCACATACAATAGTAGCAAGTGACAACGACCATGGCCTCTCAATATTTACACACTACAACTTCCGTGTCTTTCCCATAACATCAACATCAACATTCATTCATGATGCGAATGACCAACAACAACACCGTCCCAACCTCATGGTCACGTCCACTGATCGGTACAAATTCCACATCAACGCTTTTTTCCGATCATTTGATTCAATCTCCAATGCACGTTTGAACACAACAATACTCCAACCTTGTCAAGAAATAGCTTGCCAAACCTTTTTCCAAGAAGGTCAAGATTTTCTTTTGTCCCAATTATCACACCCAAACATTCCCTTTAGAGTGCTTGATATCATAATTCCAAGAATCATGAGTAGAGTTCAACAAGTATTGGACCTCAACCTTGCATTTGCAATAACTTGGGATTCAGGTTATCGTGTGTTCCCTTTGCAAGTGTCCTTTGTTGTGGACTACGAGGAATACGTTTTCATACCTACAATGATGGAAGAGTCCGAAGAAGATTTTAGAATGATTCCAGCTTCCCAGAATGCTATCCATTCTCTGAAGAAGTTCAAGGTTACGAAAAAGGATGAGTACTGTACTATCTGCATGGAAGTGTTCGATGCGAGTGATGATAATGAAGGCAAAGAAGTCTCCGCAATGCCCTGCGATCACTTTTTTCACCAACAATGTATTGTGCAATGGCTGCAAACTAGTCATATGTGTCCCTTGTGTCGCTATCCTATGCCCATTGCCAACAATATATGATTGTTTGATAGAAACTCTCCTTTGAAGTTTTGTTACAATTTAAGTTTTTTTTTTTTTTTTGAATGACAAGTACTATACAATGTTAGTTGAACCCTAGTGACTAATTAGCATATTATCAAAAGTTGTTTCAACGTTTTTTATTTTTATTTTTTTAGAGTAAAGTCCCTTTTGGATCCCTAATAAAAAATACAGTCCCCACTTTCGCCCCTTACAAAAAAAATACCCATATTAGTCCTTTTTTAGGGACTAAATTGAATCCTCGTTGAATTTTTTAGGGATTACATTTTCAAAGAACTGAAATTATAGATGGATCAAAAGTTGACTTTTTTTTTTGTAAGAGATGAAAATGGGAATCATGTTTTTTGTTAGGGAACCAAAAAGGCTTTACTCTATTTTTTATTATCATTGCATATTATTTAGAAGCTGAGGCCTTGTTTCATCGTTGCACCTTATATTGTATATCAAAAGTTTCTTGCTCTGTAGAGTCTTATGTCAAAACTGTAATGCTAGAGTTCTGAAGTTTGGTTAAAATGTTTTGTCATGTGGAATTCCCCCAACGCCAAAATTCTTGAATCAATCTCTGAAAGAAATTAAAATGTAGAAGATGCCGACCTGCTAGGCTAAAATCCATGCTTGGAAGGGAAAGAGCTATGAAGAGAGCTATAACAAAGGAATTGTGGTAAGCCATGGCTAAGGTTAAATATTCAAGATTTGGAGAATGGAACCTCTAGGCTGAAGTAGGAATGTGCACAATGTAGGGAAGTCTATTAGAAAGTTTGGGTTATATATAGATACACGTGCAGTGATGTGAAGGTGTGCCTGTATGGTTGATTATTGGTTATCTAATATTTTTTTGGATATTTTGGTTATCTAATCTTTGACTTTGTCTGAGATCGATCTTGTCTTTCTTATCAGTTTCTACCCTTTTCATAGATAATAATATTTTATTATATAGTTTGTTGGGTTGAAGATGAATCTGGTTTATTGACAAGGCAATTAGAAAAGCTAAAGGAATTATTTTGATTGGCAAACATATATAGCAATCCTCGGTATTGAGGTAGCTTTGTTGCTGATAACGTTGGCTTTCAAGGATAAAAATAGGTTTCATTCCCTTCGAATGCATATAGGCCAGTTGACCAACAATGGTTCAAATTAAATTTTATTATAAGAGATGTTGTATAAGTAAGAAGTTGAACTAACAATACTAAACAATTCCACCAACTCATTCTGCTTACTCATCTTTAAGATACACAATTACGCCTATAAAAGCCCCAAATATAACATCTACACACTACATTCACAGAGCATATCAAAACCTTTTGCAAAGAGCTCCAAACCTATTACCCACTTTAAGCTCTTGTTCTCTGCTTGATTCAAGTATGGGTTCCTGCCATTTGTCAACAATGATTTTTCCATTTCTGGTTCTTACCTTATTGTCAACAACAAGTTACACAAAGGTTGCTGCAGCACACAATCTTCTAGAGTTAACATTATCTGAGCCAGAAGTAACTGATGTCCCTGAATTACCTATGCCACAGTTGCCTAATTGTTAGCATATGGGTGTCCTAGAGACAATCTTTTGATTAAATAAAGGACACTAGATGTAGAACTTTATTTGTCGCAAATAAATGTAAGCACTATTTATTCAGTTTCATATTGTGTCTCGATATTACTGTTAATATTATATGAATGAACTGGATAAACCCCTTGGAATAGAACAGGTATCTCTTGAGTATCTGTGATGAGATCACGATCATGAGGATTCAAGGATATTGCATGTCTATTCCTAATTATATGTTCCTAGTCTAGAGACACTGAGTTTGGGGATCAGTGATCTCGAGTAAAGACTAGTACGACTTATCTACTTGTATATGGATACAAGGTAAAGACCTCATGAGCTGCAGATATGGAGATATCTTAGCTAAAGTCGTGGGTGGACCTATAAGAGTATAGCTCGCACTGAACAGACCCAAAAAGAGACTCTATGAGAAAATCTCACAGATAGTGTCATTAGAGTAATCTCTTTATGTTTGGGTGTGTCTTTCCTTAGACCAAAAGTTATTACCTAGACTGTGTTCTTGAAGGCATGTTTTGATTGTATACCTCGTCTGCCTGAAACATGGAGACTCATAGGTATACTGTTGGGCGTGTCCTTAAAGGGCACAGGGCTAGGGTAATAAGCTGAAGGAATTCGTCAAATCTCTGTGAGAGATTAGGTTATCTGTAAACCGGAGAAATCGGGATGACATTTACAGGGACTCGGGAATCTATGCATAGTAAAAGAGATCATGAGATGATCTGCCTTTAGAGTCAGTAAATTGAAGATTCCCTATTTCGAATAAAGCTTACCCAAAACCGCAGGGGTTGATACATTTCCTTACCCAAGGTTAATGGGAAGATAACCGAGACGAAGGGAAATACATACGGTAACCAAATATGTGCAATAGGATGATCAAGTCATTAATCTGACTAGTTCTGGGGCAACAAAGCATTGCTAGTGCTCTGTGTTGTCGTTAATTGGGTTGTGGGCTTGTTGGGCCCAAGCCCAGTTATGTCAGTAGCTAAGTTGGACCTAATGGGTCACACACTAACACCTTGTAGTTATGATGGACTAGCTTTAAAGGTATTGGGCCTAATAATGTTATTAGCCCAAGAAGTTGTTTGGAAGCCCACCTAAATGGGTGGGTGGTGCATGGAGTTTAGTAATGGGCTTGGATAGTCCAAGCCATTACTAATTAATTTAATTAGTTAAATTAATAATCAAATTTTTGAATTTTGAATTTTGAATTTGAAATTTGAATTTTGAAATTTGAATTTAGAATTTGAATTTCGAAATTCGAATTTTGAATTTGAAATTTGAAATTTGAAATTTGAAATTTAAAATTTGAATTTGAATTTGAATTTTGAAATTCGAATTTTGAATTTGAAATTTGAAATTTTGAATTTTGAATTTTGAATTTTGAATTTGAATGTTTGAATTCAAGTGTTTGAATTCGAATTTGAATTGGTTTTGAAAAGTTGTTTCATAACAAAAGGATAAGACAGGATCTTATTGGAGCATATTCCTTGGATGAAGAAGCATCTTTGGAGGCTCTCCCTAGGCTGTTTGGTGCATCACTTTTAAGTGATAAGAGTGTTATCTTATCACTTAAAACAAACCTCCATTCAGATTTGGTGGTTGAGGGAATCAGTGGGTAAGTTGATTCAAATTTTGAATGCAACTGCTCAATGTATTTGGACCCTTTATAGGGCTGAATTATGCGCATGAAAACTATATACTATATGATAGTTTATGAATTTAAGTTTAAATTAATTTGAATTTAAATTCATGTGGATAAGATTGGAGGTTGTTGGCAAAGTTTGTTTTGCAACAGCTCCACCTTATCACACTGTTTCATGCATAACTTTCAAAGAAATTTGAAAGTTTGTTTTTCATTTTGAATGAATGAATTCCCTCCTCCTCTCCAAAGGGTGCGCATAAATAGACATGTTCCTCACCTTAGGTTTCATTGGAAAACCAAGCCAACTCTCCTCCTCTATGCACCA
Organism: Gastrolobium villosum; assembly: GCA_032173675.1. NCBI lineage: Eukaryota > Viridiplantae > Streptophyta > Magnoliopsida > Fabales > Fabaceae > Gastrolobium > Gastrolobium villosum. The sequence continues at coordinate 2,257 of JAVKPL010009060.1, read as the reverse complement.
TTCTGTAGGGTAGCTCAGTACACCTTTCCAAACAGGATACCTAGCCTCCACCCTCACCACTTGTGCGCATAGCAAGCCTCATTGTGGTGTTCATCTGGTGGCTTTCAAGAAAGAGTTCTTGCATCATAGACGAACGGTGGTGTGGATCACCATTAGAGGGTTTGAACCCTTCAAGCCTGACATCTCATCTCCCTGACTGATCAGGCCAAAACAAGGTAACATCATGCTGTCTTAAAGCATGAATCTATGAGTGCATGTATGTTTCGCAGTAAAATTTTTGTTTTACACCTTACATGCATCGGCCTTCAAAGGCCAGTTTACTTTCAAGTGGTATCAGAGCCCGGTTGCTTTACCATCGACGGGTGATGGTACCTTGTTTGTGAAAAGAGTCTTTCACAGTCAAAAATCTTTAAAGGGTTAAAGTTTAAATTCTGCATGTGGATTTTGAATCACAAATCCTTTAAAGTGTTAAAGTTTTTGTTTTTATGAACATAAAAATTTGATTCTGTGTTCATAAAACATTATGCATCATGGTTTAGTTTCTTTTCTTTATGAAAGTTCTAAAAGGAACACCCTTTTTGAAAGGGTAGATTCGGCCATGGAGGGTACTAAGAGTACCTTGAATGATTTCTTATTTTTCTCCATGAATTGTGTCATGTTTATATGCATGAAATTTTGTGACAAATTTATCATATAGTTACCTATATGATTCGGCCATGTAGGGATATATGGCTACATGCATGGTTTAATTTTGTTTTCTTTGAGAAAGAATTAACAAAATTTGAATTGAAATTGTTTTTAAATTCGGCCAATGAGAAATTTAAGATTATGAATCTTGATGTTATTTTGATGTTTAAATGTTAAATGTCAAAATACATGTGAAAATGTTATGTGATAATATAATGTTTGTGTTTGCAAGTTTTGAACTTTTCAGGTACAAACAGGAAGGGGATGGTCATGGTGCCCGGATTTGAATTTTTTTGAATTTTAAATTTATGTGTAATCGCGCATTTTAATTTACAAGTATATTTGTAATTTAAATTTTGTAATTTTGTTCCTCCAAAGTGTTATGGAGTTTCTTTAATTATTTGTAATTAGAGAAATAGGCTAGTGGCGTATAGACGACAAGCGGCCGTTGCTTAAAGAAGCAAAAAGGACAAAAGCGCGAGCACCATGGCTATCTCAATATAAACTGTTTATATGTATGTGTGATTAGAACGTCTAGTATGCATAAATTGGGCAAATCGCGTTTGTATGGTTATTATGTTTGTCCAATAACGACTAGTGTATACCGATAGATGTTTGACATAGGTAACGACTAGCATGATAACTTACAATATGCGTTTGATGGGACCTAATTAACCCCAAGATAAAAGGAACCCTTAAAAGGAATAAATAATTAAGCATATGATTATCTCCCACCACCAATGCTACTCAAAACTCTTCTACGTAGTGGTGCTCCACAACTCAGTTGGGACCCACTATTTCGTTGGGCTAGAGTAGTGTTTGAAGTGTAAGACACTTAGGGTGCTGGTTTAATGCTTAACTAAGACATAAGTTGCAGGCACAGCCGGACTTATGTGCTTAGGGTAATGGTGCTAGGTTGGTTGCATGAGATGCACCACTAAGTGACAAAGAGTTGTCAACCTAAAGTTAAGAGAGGGTATGAGATACTGTTGATAAAGATCAACCCTTTATTTAAATTAATCTTGCGGTCTCAGACGGAGGTTAAAATAAATAATCGCACTCTTAAACCCACTAAGGTAAAGTCTTTAATAATTTGCTTTTAACTACATAAACGTATATTAACTAAAACTATCTTTACATCCTTTTCAGCTTATAGTATGACTAATCCACTGTCACTGCGTTCAATACTCGATACGAATAAACTGACCGGTTCGAATTTTATGGACTGGTATCGGAACCTAAGAATAGTTCTAAGGGCCGAAAAGATTGCCTACGTTTTAGATGCTGTAATACCCGTAGCTCCACGGGAAGGGGAAGAAGGGTTTGCGGAATTTGATTCGTAACCCATCAACAGCACTTGGATGACAATGTGATGGCAGTATGCATCATGTTGGCATCCATGTCGCCTGAACTGCAAAAGCAGCATGAGCATATGGATGCTCCCTCTATTATCGTACATCTCAAGGAGTTGTATGATATTAAAGGCAGGCATGAGAGGTATGAGGCCTCAAGAGAACTGTTCTCTTGTAGGATGACTGAGAGCATGTCTGTTGCCAGCCATGTTCTCAAG